>JAFVLL020031205.1:0-51248 GCA_021397915.2 Tor tambroides
CAGTTCTCTGAAATAGCTCAAAGGTACATCTCATCAACCTTCAATTGGAAAGCATATATAGACAGAGGACAACACAAGAGTTACAAATTCTGACAATGGATGAACATCCAGGAAACAATCAGGGTCAACAGCCGAAAGGAAGAAGAGGAGTAAGGATGCATGGTGGAAGGGTACAGAGGCAAAACAGAGGAAGAGGCAGAAGAGGCCAAGGACAGAGGTGCATATCAGATCAAATAAGGGCCACTATTGTGGATAATCATGGCCTTACAATGGTTGAAGGGTGTGGCTAAATATTGGGAGATCAACCATATCCTCAATAATCCAAACATTTCGAAACGGTCTCTTTCAATCAATATCCCACACAAATTACTTTATGAAATGCAGAAGGCTGCGCTTCTTATGTATGCCATATATCATACATAAGAAGTGCAGCCTTATGCATTTCAGTGCAGTAACTGTCATCCAAACTGTTGCCATAGTTTACATCAGGTAACCCTAACAGAGTGCACTGTTATATTGACAACATGACTAAGCATTTTGACCATCTTGTTTGTGAACAATGACACAAGGACTTTTCATTCTGATGGCACTGATATGCTCATTGACATAAAAACTTACTTTTGAGAGATGAACTAAAGATTTTGAGTAAGTTACAGGCAGGTAATCTATTGTGTGGTGCTGCTTGTACAAACTGTTTTGAGAAATGCACATACTTCTTTGCAAATATTAAGGATGATTCGAAAAATGCACCAAAGCGACTGAAAAAAACTGTAACATGCCTATTATTAACATATTTGCTGTTTATTAGTACTTATAAAGCACATATTCTGCATGACCATATTCTACATCCCTAATCCTAAACTTAACAACTACCTTAATAACTATTAATGAGCAGAAAATTAGGGGTTTATTGAGGCAAAAGTCATAGTTAATGGTTTGTTAATAGCGAGAATTGGACCTTAAAATTAAAATGTGACCATTTTACTACATTTTTACTAAATTTTGAATCTGCTTGGTTGAAATGATGGTTCCTTAAAAAAGCAAAAATTAGACTTTTTTTAGCGATATCATTGATTAGATATAAAAACCCTTTCGAGGATGAGACAGCGAAAGAACGGTTACTAAATTAGAAAGCAAAACAGAAAATAAATGTAGAAAAGAAAGTCTGAGAAGAGCTGAAACCAGAGCAAATGGTGAAAAAGTCAGACGGAGAGACGCTGAACACACGATAACATCTGTTATGAAGCACGAGGGTTTAAGACAGAGAACCCAAATGACTTTTCTGCTTTTCAACAGTGTTTTTTACCTGTCCTGATGAGTCAACAGACAGTAATGAGTTTGCGAACTGACGGTCCGTTCAGCTCTAAATAAAGCTGCTATACAGTACGTGACTGACAGCAGGTGGAATGTGGAGCTCCGGCTGCTGCAGGTCTGGACATAGAGAGCTGTGAGACTGACTGAATACCACCATTTATGAGAAACACGGCCATTATTTCCCCTCCAGCTGATTCTTATCTTCAACATACTGTACATATGATCTTCCTTGCTTTTGCTTCTCATGTTCAACTCTAGCTTGGTGATACTAATAAAAGCCTTCACAGTATATGTTACTGTACATGAGTCCTAAGTGCATCCGTCTCCACCCATCCTAAACACCTCCTCATATCACCTTCATAGTTTTAGAAAAGTACTTCTACCGTATTTATCCCATAGATTTTGCAATTCTCCATTTAATAACCTCAGTTTGATTCAAATAACCAAAGCAGCCATTAGAAATATGGACTGAAATATATACTTCGTGCCTCTGCACAACTACCAGTAAATGAAGAAAATGATTTATGATTTTATCCCACGAAAGTTGCAAGTCACAACTCATTTTCTTTTTTTTAACAGATTCCACTCTTACGACCACTATTACTTTGTTGTTGTCTTGAACACCTTCAGGATCGAGTCTTTTCAGGTTTGAAAAGCAACTACTTCTTATGAGGCAGTGACTGCAGTCTGCTCTGCATTAAAGCAGGGATGTTCGTGACTGATGCACAGGTTATGAGAGGGCAGTGCAAGTCAGGCACCCTCAGCAGCAGAGGGGCAGACAGCGCATTGGAACACACTGAAATAACCCAGTGTGCAGGTGTCTGAAACTCCTGAGGTCCAGAAATAAGGCTTTGGCATTGAGATTTGACAATATACAATAGGGTTTAAAAGTCTTTTATATTAAAATGCTTTGCATTTTTCTAATTTAATAGATTTTTATTGCAAATGATTTATTGCAGCACTGTCATGAACTCCATACATTTGTGTTTTTTAAGAGTTCACATGATCATTGTAACAAATGTGCTTATTAGTAACCTAGAAATTGTGAAAAATATGAAATATTAATATAAAATTATTATTATTATAATTATTATTATTATCATTAAATATCATTCTTGTTAATTACTACTCTTATTGTTATAATTAAATATTATTTTTGTTATTTATTTATTTTATTTATTTATTTATTTATGATCATTGTCACAAATGTGCTTATTAGTAATCTAGAAATTATGCTAAATATTCAGTATTAATAATGTATTATTGGTATCATTATTATTAAATAAAATTCTTGTTAATAACTATTATTATTATTATTATTATTATTATTATTAAATATACTTCTTGTTTATTATTTATTTATTTTTTATTATTATTATTATTATTTTGCAATTCTAAAACATTCTTTTCATTTCCAGGTTTGAATTAAAATTTGCATCTCAGATTTTCAATGTTTAGTTGTTCATCTATTACCTATTAACCTCCTGTTTTTGCATTTCCTAGTCAAAAGTTTGGAATATGTTTTTGAAAGAAGTCTCTTATGGTCATCAAGGCTGCATTTATTTGATCAAAAATACAGTAAAAACATGAACATTGTGAAATGTTTTTATAATTTATAATAACTGTTTATTATTTGAATATATATTTAACATTAACGGCAAAGCTGAAATTTCAGCAGCAATTACTGCAGTTTTCAGTGTTACATGATCCTTCAGAAATAATTCTATACCTTCTAACCGGTAGTGTTCGTTACCTTTGCCATCATTTAACACTCACTAAATACTAATCTTCAAAAACACTAATAATTTAATAACACTATCTTAAATCTTTAGCAAAAAATTATTATCCATTTTTTTTTATTTTGTACATGATAATGTTGTGATGCCTAAATTCATTTGTAGCATTTATACAATTTGTTTTAGTTTTTAGTGTTTTATTTATTTATTTATTTTTTATTAATTTAGACCAAATTAATACTGTTCAATTATCAGTTTTCAGCCATAACATCAAACAATCGTCAGCTTACCAGAAGATATCAGCTAGAATTTGAACATCCCTAATTATATCCTATATTAACAAAGAACACAGAAAATAGTTTCTAGATCAAACTTGCAGCAATCATGTCTCAAAGCAATCATGACTCTCTAAACACCCCTAAAAAGCATTACGCTTTACAGCAGAGACCTGTCAAAAGGGCCCAAAACAGAAACCTCTTTCTCATTAACATTTAGCCATATAAAGCATCCATATTCTCCATATTCACCTTCGCTTGTACTCATCCCGCTCCCTTTTGATTTTGGCCAGGACATTGTAAAGTGCTCTGATCTCTGGGGTGATGGTGTCTATCTGGACACCCACACCGTCCGGGTGGACCCACGACACTCCAGGACTGGTGACCCGAGTCTCTGAACCGCTTCCCAGTTTACGGGTGTGATTGTAGGACCAGATAGTGCCAGGCAGGAAGCGAGGAGGAGGGTTGGGAGACGTCCCAGTGCCAACGCTGCTCATATGCGGAGCATTATTGGAGTTGTTGGTGTTGGCCGAGGCGGGTTCAGTGGTGGGTGTTGAGAGACTAACCGTGATGGTTGGGTTCCTATTGGGGTTTGGGTCAGTTGTGGTCTCATCGGCGGCTTTATTGGGCTCAAGCTTGAGGACAGTCGTAAGAGATGGCATAAACAGTGTAGTGGGTCGTTTAGCAGAGTTATTGGTGTTTTGAAAGGACAAAGACCCAGGCCGGACAGCAATAGGCCCAATAAACCCAGTCTGCACACCAATTTCTTTAGCGTTTCCGTCCTCCACGCATCCACCCGTGTTGTTGCTGTCTAAAGCCTGCTGAAGCTGTAACTCCAATATCTTATTGCGTCTCTCCAGTTCATGCACTTTAGCCAGAAAGCATCGAAACCGCAGATTGAGGGTCTTCAGGACGCTTATATTGGATCCCAAGTCATTCCTCAATGCCATGGCTGTAGGCGGAGGGGGTTGGGACCAGTGGAACGATGGACTGAAGTGCAGATAAGAGGATGCCGTAAGATCAAGTGCGGTTTGGGGGACGCCAGCAGTGCCGGGTTGTTCTCCGAGGAAAAACGAGGTTTGGTCAGGAGCTCCGAGGACAGCAGCCTCGGGGAGTAAACCGGAGGGAGAATCGGGATGACCGGGTCCTTCTGGATTCTGATGCTGTTGGTGCTGCTGCTGCTGCTGATGTTGATGGAGAGGAGAATTCATGCTACGGTACGGAAAACTGAAGCGCTGCAGATCGGGCATGAACACTAGCTATGCCTGACTTTTAAAATAATTAACGGCTTGATTTCAAAGGTCAGTGGTGTTTGGCGACTCACAGAAACGGCGATGTCCACATTTAACTCGTTAAAGCCTTATGTAACGAGTTAAGAGTATTACAGCTTGCGCCTGAATGCTGAGTAAGGATGAATAGACAATGATGGAGATGAAGCGGCTCTCACTGCAGCAACCGATAGAAGCGCAAAATATGGACTAGTTATAAAAGCATGCAAAACAACTATTCAAAAAAGCAAAGTATATTATAACAACTAACGTCTGCGAAATACATTTAAAATAGGTCCAAACGAATGTCTTGTCTTGTGGCTTCCCTGCCTGGAAACCTGAATACACTTGAACACTCGAGTCTCTCTGCAGCGCTTCAGTGCGGATACTACCGTAATATCAGCAGTAGCTCTCAGCTTGTGTCTGTTTACTTGAATATTCCAAAGCCGCAAAATAGTATTTGGTTAATGGCTTTGCGCAAAATTATCTTTACATACAACCTTTCGTTGTTCGAAGGCGAATAACAGCTCTGCGTGTGCTTTCCCCCTTGTGTGTTTGTCCAAGAATGGTACTTACGGTAAAAAGATATTACCTCATGCATCATGATAACAAAGCAACGCTGACGTCAGATATCTGCAACAAATAGCCCTTGTACTTCATTGGTTCTTATAGGGCTTCTGATTAAGGATCTATTTAGAAACTACAAAGTAAACATCAAAGTTGTTTCATTATTGTAAATTTTATTAATGTTTCAAATTTATTCAGAAATAGTCGTTTGAAATATTTTGGACTAGATAGTGCTCTCTAAATATAGTAAAAACATAAATACAATAAGTAAATCTATTAAATATTTAGATACACAATAAATAAATAAATACACAGGATCCAGTAATAAACATACACAGGAAAAATCAATATGAAAATCCTAACTAGAGCCTCATGTGTCAAAGCACCAGTGTGAGATTGGACGAGTGCAAAATAGTGTGTAAAATCACACACTGGATGATACTAAAGGGAAAAAAAACCTTTTTTTAACTAAAACAACAGATATTTTGAGCTAACTAACTGCATTATGAACTATGCTGTTTCTGTCTAGTTAGACAGCTAGCGTCACTCCTCGCACATCAACAAGTTGTTAGAGGTGGGTTCTCTCAAATCTTTTTTCGTGTCCCTTTCCACCTCCTTCCCTCTCTCTCTTTCTAAGTTGGCCTGCGTATCTAAGGTTGTAGTATCCAAAGTTGCCCACCCGACTCCTGTACTGTCCTGACAGGACCCTCTCTGACCTCTGCTCCCTCGGCTCCCTCTACTACCTCTACTCTTCCGTGAGGAATCTTTTTTCACACTCTCCCCAGACGACTGACTGGTAGCTGTGCTTCTTCTTCTCCAGCTGTGAATATAAGAGAGAGTGACGCTTCCACGATACCCTGCATGTGTGGAAAATACAGAGACAGAAACAGAAATGTAAAGAAATGCTAACATAGAAATAAAATTAATGAAAATATATAAGTATAGACAGACAGACAGATAGATAGATAGATAGATAGATAGATAGATAGATAGATAGATAGATAGATAGATGAATGTTAGACAGATAGATAGATAGACAGACAGACAGACAGATAGATAGATAGATAGATAGATAGACAGACAGACAGACAGATAGATAGATAGATAGATAGATAGATAGATAGATAGATAGATAGATAGATAGATGAATGTTAGACAGATAGATAGATAGACAGACAGACAGACAGATAGATAGATAGATAGATAGATAGATAGATAGATAGATAGATAGATGAATGTTAGACAGATAGATAGATAGACAGACAGACAGACAGATAGATAGATAGATAGATAGATAGATAGATAGATAGATAGATAGATAGATGTTAGACAGACAGACAGACAGACAGACAGATAGATAGACAGACAGACAGATAGATAGACAGACAGACAGATAGATAGATAGATAGATAGATAGATAGATAGATAGATAGATAGATAGATAGATAGATAGATAGATAGACAAATGTTAGACAGACAGACAGAGACAGACAGACAGACAGACAGACAGATAGATAGATAGATAGATAGATAGATAGATAGATAGATAGATAGATAGATAGATAGATAGATAGATAGACAAATGTTAGACAGACAGACAGACAGACAGATAGATAGATAGATAGATAGATAGATAGATAGATAGATAGATAGATAGACAGACAAATGTTAGACAGACAGACACAGACAGACAGATAGATAGATAGATAGATAGATAGATAGATAGATAGATAGACAAATGTTAGACAGACAGACAGACAGACAGATAGATAGATAGATAGATAGATAGATAGATAGATAGATAGATAGATAGATAGATAGATAGATAGATAGATAGATAGAAAGACAGCTCCTGACCATCAGAATCACTGCCATCTGTGCTCCTTGTTCTCCTCCTCTCTCCATCTTTTCCTCTCAAGCACAGGAGATCATAGACGTCCTCCCTGAAGTCGCGGTTCATGATCTGGTAGATGAAGGGATTTATCATGCAGTGTGACTTGGCAAAAATAGCCGGGATGAGTGAGACCTCTGGCTTCAGGATGGAAACAAGATGTGACTGATGTCCATTCATTCCTCCATGTGCAGAACCCACAGTTGAACTTGATTCATGATGCCCTACTGAATGATGGGAATGATCTGAAGTCATATTCCTCCAGGAGCCAAAAGCATCCCCGAAGTGTTCTGAAGTGGTCCAGTTAATGAGGAAGGGAAAACCAAAGACGTCAGACAAACCTCCACCATGGCTGACCCCTGTTCCTGACATTCCCCCTGTGAGAGCCGTTCCTGCGTCTTCTCCAGTGTGCTCCTCTCTGGCAGTCAAAGCGGAGTAGAGTGAAACGATCGCATAGGGAGTCCAGGCAATCAGAAATGAGGAACACACCACTGCTGCTATCTGCAACGTAACATTTTAGGAACTGTGTGACACAAGAAGGAAATAATAAATTGTTTGCGAATCATGAAAAGGAAAAATTTTGAATAGTAGTATGGAGGTAACAGCAGGGCAACCATTGTCAGCCCTGTGATCAATGGGGCCCATTAAGGTCCCCAATGAAATCAGCATGGTTATTTTGATTATTTTATTTTTTTCCCCTAGATTGATTTGCTTTAAAGGGGTCTGAGACCATTTGGAGTGTTCACATATTGGCCACAAATCCAGCAAACGATGCTCAGACCGCTTAAAAGGACCAAGTGTGAAAACACCCTAAGATATCCCTTGTTAAAAGTCATTAGCCGGGTTTCCATCCAAAGTTGCAAATTTAACTTGTGCACAAAATTGGAATGTCACATAAAACATTTGCGAATAAGCAACGTTTTCATCCAACGAGTCAAAGAGAACAAAATCGTCATTTCCTGATAAACTGGCTTTAAATATCAATAAGAAAAGTGTGAGAAGCCACTGAATATATGGTCATTGCTTTCGGAGGCGGATGCCTACTGTTTAGGAACACAGTCATGTGAAATACATTGACGACAGACTTTGCTCAGGCATTTCTGAATGACCATAACATCATCTCAGATGCTGTGCAACGAAATCATTGCACTGGTTAGTCAGGTTGAGACTGTCCTCCTCCAAAAAACGGCCCTATAGGTCATTTGTGCAAGCACCTTATTACGTTCTAGCAGACATAAAATATTGACAGTGTCGCGTTGCGTCTGTCATCATGAAATAATGTATGACTGTCATTACCAATCAAATTGCCTGTTTATTTAAATGCAGTGTGTGGACTTTTTTTCACAGTCCAACCTGATCTCACGGCAATTTGTACATATTTTACTAGGTGGGTAATTCATACGAATTCGTACAAATGACCACACCTGACCCCGCCCCTAAACCTACCCTAACAGAAATTGTACAAAATCGTGATTTATAGTGCATAACGTTATGCATTTTATAAGCATGTGCGTTCTCTGGGATCAAACCCATGATCCCATAATTGCATATCATCATATAACACAATGCTCTACCAACTGAGCTACACGAAACCTGAAGTGTGGTGCAGATAAAATAATACAAAGCATTAATACGAAAGTGTCCCGTTGCCGATAGGGGCGCAAATTTAGTATACGCTCCGATGGGTCACAATTCGGGGATTTTGACAAACGACCTATATGGGTGTGTTGGTTGGAGGACACGTTGGTCAGGTTATGCCGTCCCATCGTGCAAATCACATTACTTTTTTGATCCGCATGGAGGAATTTATTCGGCAAATGTGTTTCCATCTCCTATTATTCGCATTAACCCTTTTTCGGACAAATCAAAAACCACCTAAAGTGAGCGTAAAAACTTTTTTGCAAATTAAGGGATTTTTTTTTAAATTTGGCGCTTCCATCACTCGTTTCTCATGCGATACTTCAAAATGCGCATTAAAACAGGGTGATGGAAACATTGTGTCTGAGAAGTGGGTCCAAAGGTATGATGGGTGATCAATCAGAGCCGGTACCTTTGTCAGCCGGAGATCTTTGCTGTTGTGAGTGACACTGGATGACGGGATTGAAGCCAATACGCGACCAGACCGATACACCTGAAATCACACAACACTGTAGCAACACTTCAATTCACCTTAATAGTTTTTCAGTCAACATTTGGATTAAACAGTCAAATAACAAATGTTTGTTAACATCATCCTCAGAATAAGTCAAAATATTCAGGACAGAATCAGTATTAATACTGATAGTCTCTTTGTTTCTCACCTTGATGAGGATAGCGAGGTATGAAGTGATGATAGTGAAGGTGGGAACTCCAAAGCAGAGTGACAGGATCAGGTAAATATAAACTCTATCTTTGAGTGAAGACTTCATTCTCCACCTGTGGCCACAGGAAATAATGCATGAACACATCAACACATATTTTCTGTGATGTGTGGATGTTCCAGTGGTTTGTGGGTAAAATAACATTCAGCTGCTTGAAAGTGAAAGCTATATATTTGTCCCTTGAGAACGCACTCTGAAAACACCAACTGATCTCTGGGGAATAGGTTAGCGACTAATGGTTATGGTTCATTACCAGTTTATGGTGCAGCTGGTTCCAAAGGGTTCCGGGCCGTAACTACCAAAGCCAAACACGGGTAGTGAGGCCCAGAATAATGTATAGATCCACACCAGAGCCACAGACAGAGAGGCATGTTTTCTCTCAATCCACTGACCTGAGACAAAGGAACAAGTACATTAGTAAACATCTAAAAGTTTACTTGATGGCTGCATAGTTGCTGGAGAGGACTGAAATGTACTAGCCGGGTATTATTATATCGATTGTCACAGCCTGATTCTGTTAGCTAAGAGAAAGATATGCAGTCCATCAGAATTAGAAATCTATGTTGTGCACTGGATATGCATAAATGACAGCTATTATCTCTGATTTTGTGCAATGACATATTCTATACTTTTAAGTAGGGAGGCAAACTGTAATTATGGAAATAATGCAATAAATTTCTTCAATCATAAAGCAGCTTGAGTGATCTCATTTTCTCTGCACATGCTTTGTTCTTTCTCTGCCTGAGGAAAAAAAAGTGCTGTTGAATGATTTTGAGAAACAAAAAGATTTTGAGATTTAAAAGGGTTGTTTTATGTCTGATTTTTTTTTAAGCAAGCAGGTTTATTAATTTAATCATTTAATATTTAATTTTAAATTTAAAATGTTCTATTTAATTTAATTTAATTTTCTGTTTTATGCTGTGAATCACTGCATATTTCATTTCATTGCATTAAAGTACTTAAAATCATTCTTGACTAAGCTAATCAAGAGTTTAGTAAAAAGTGTTAAGTTCATTTAATATAATTCCAAAGTAAATTCCACATATCATACAAATTATTCAGCAGTATTTATATGTGAAAAGGCAGTTATATTATTTATTTGACATGTGCTCTTATTTGAGATACAGGGGTTAAAGGGTAAAATACTTCAGGAAAAGGGAGCTCAGATTATGGGGAAAGTGATTTCCCTGGGTGAAAGAATAACCCAATTCTGTACTTTCATCAATAACGCCTGATGTAAAAATTAATGCTTGTGTAGGCTTATATTTTACCTAACTAGCAAGTCTCATCAATGTATAATATAATAAAATAAAACAACAAAAATTCAGTGGATTAAAATGGAGAATTACCATATCGAAAACTACAGATCTTGAAGCAGCGGTCAAGGGAGATAAGGCAGGTAGTGATGAGAGACCCAATGCCAAAAACGAAGCCCTGAAACCCATACCATATACATCCTGTTTCCCCAAAAATCCATGCATGCGACAGACTGAGAGAGACAAATAGAGAGAGAGAAAAAAAAAACAGTTCAGAGCAGAGGCAAAATACTGAGCGCAGCAAATCTAAAAATATCCAGAAGAACACTACATATTTAATTATGCTCAAATTCTGCAGATCTAAGGTTTTTCAAAGTTTATTTTCTGTAAGACTGAACCTTACCATTTTCTTCTTATACAAGTTCACAAACTAAAAAGTCAGGCGTGATGTTTTTTTTTTATTCAGATAGTCTTCTGACCCAAGATGTTAGAGACCCAAGACTTTTATTTTCTTTCTCTTCACAAATTTTTCTCCACCTGAGTGCATGTTTTGGTGGTTTGTGGGGGGAAAAATAATACTTTCAGCTACGTAAAATTGAAACCCATTTGGTCCCTTGAGAATGCACTCTAAATATCATGAAAAGCATAGTGGCTTGAGATTTCAAAGGATTTTTGTTTTCTTTTTTTTCCACAAAAATCTATTTCTGTCATTCGGAGTAGTATAAACACATGAATTAAATAAAAAATAAAGCAAAACTGATTCAAAAGCACATCTAAACTATCTAAATTTTAAATCCTCTCTAAAGTCAAATCAGATCAATAATATACCCTGCGTTTATGCTCTACATTACATAATATCATCATCAGTGGCTTATACTCGGACTGTCAATCTTCTTTCTTAACCAACACTATACTTTGACCTTCACAGACACTCACGCACTCCAGAACATATGGAGGGATATCACAAGAACGACTGATGCATGTGGTGTCATAGACTAATACAGGCTTTAAGAGACTTGTAATGTACACTGGAATGCCAAGCAAACTTAGTATAACCTTTCAAAATACATACTATGTGTAAATGTGCTATCTAAACAAGATTCAGTCAGTGCAGTGTGGTACTTTGAGATGATGATACATGGCGCCCCCAGCAGGCTGTAGCCAAAATCACAAACGGCCAGATTGATGGTCATCAGCTCGTGCGCTCTGAGCTTCTTTCTCCTCTGTCCGTAAACCAACAATACCAGCCCATTCCCAACCACCGATACCACACCTGGGACAGACAGAGATATAAATATAGAAATACAGATCATAGTGCACCTAACACCACCAAAAATTCAGTTTCATTCATGATAAAAAAAAAAGTTTTTTTTGGCTAATAAAAATATAGACAAGTGTTCCTTACATTTACAGTTACATTTACTTAAAATGCTGTTACATTAAATATTATAATTTATACTACGGGACCGTTGAATGCTTGAATCTGATTGGCTGACGAACGGTCTAAGGTGTGCAATTATTTACAGGGAAACGCACGACGAACGTAGTTCCAGGCAGGTCTTGACCCCATTACATTACCATATCACTTCGCCAAATTATTTGAGTTATTTCAAAGGTCCTTACAGCAAAAGAACCAAACCCCACAACGACACTGGCCAAACAAATAAATATAGTAAACAAAAGGATAAAAACGACAGATCATGTCCATGTATACATTTTTCAATAGTATGATAACTTGTAGCCATTCAAATAACTTTTTTGTGAAGCATTTTTGCGTTCTTCAGTGATGTTAAAAATATAGTTAGAGTCAAAAAGTATTGACTGATAGTTTGTTAGTTTTTAGTCTTGTTGAACACAATATATATTTCACCACAAATTATATATTATGTCTTTTTTAACTTTTAAAAACTTTACTGCAAATTACATGTGTTGTTATTTTTAATGGGACAATATGTGTACTTTAAACAGTTGGAGTTTTAATATATTTATAAATACAGTCAAACCAAAAATTATTCAGACACCAGATTTAATTTTTGATATTTACTAGTAGGTGCAGGACACTATAGTCCGTTTATGTAAGTGAGGATAGCAAAATAAAGTAAACTGTGACATATTATAACCAAAAAATTTTCGTACAGTGGACTACCAGTAAAACTGATCAAAATCTGGGACCAAAAATTTGATTTGACACTTTGACCTGACCATGTTTTGTTACATACCTTTCTATCAAAGTTATCTGACATTATCAAGATGAATTTGTTCTGACACAGTTTAACTCTTGAGTTCTTGTCATATTTTATTACCATTTTCTAAACTATAGCAAATGAAATGTGATAATGTGAGAAATTTTGAAGGTGTCTGAATAAATTTTGGTTTGACTGTACATATCTTACTTTACTGTAAAATTACATATTGTTCCATTAAAAATGGCAATACATATAATTAAATAGTAACGTCACTTAAAGTCAATGAACCAATGTTTTCTTAGTAGAGCAATTTATGCTCTATGTTCAATAAAATTTCTTTCTTGTTTTTTTGTTTTTTTTTGGCAAGGAGCTAAAAATATTGATTTGGTCAAACACACCAATGCATATGAGCACCTCTTGCTGCACTGCAGTTTTTAAATGACTCTGTAATGGCAGTTGTAATTCTTGTGCAATTCAGCAGAGAAGTATATTGATTGTAAAGGACAAATGTCTTTAAATTGCATAGATTCTGATTGCAGATCAAGTCTTGACTGGATAAGTAGAGTAGACTCCCATGTCAGATGCCCAAAAACAACATAATATATGTTGAGTTTTACTAATGCATCTCTTAATTCCACTATAAGTCCATCTCAACTCCACTATATATTAAACAATAACAATTTAATAAAAAACTAATAACTGACCTGTGATGATGAGTAAGATGGCTATGCTGAGGTCAGCAGATGAAGAGAGCTGTGAGCGGAAGGCATGAGGGATGGAGGACGGGACAGAGATAGACCCCATCCATGAGCCATTCACTCTCTTAGACATTAACTACTGACAGAGAGACAGACAGAAAGGAAAAGAGACTGAGATATAATATAATAATGCTATACCCAGAAAATGAAAAAATGAACTGGTGTTGAAATCCATTCAACTACAATGTTGGACTTACATGAAATTCCAGCTTATATGAGAAAAATACAGCTGCAATTCAGATTTAAATGAGAGTGTCAAATGAAATATTACCACAAACAGAAGCACATCGGAGCAAAGAACAAAGTGAAAGTTTTTTTACACACCTTCCTCTGTCAGTCCACCACTTCTGTGTTTATCTCTCCGTCTTTTTCAGTCTGCCACTGTCTCTTAATCTCAAAGTGAAATGTTTAAGCCTCTTTTGTTCCTGTTGCTCTCTGTTTATACGGGAGGAGTGAATCAATTCTGCTGTGGTCAATCTGCCAGAGGACCATCAGGATTCATGCACACTAACCCTCCCATCCTTTTGAACACCCACCTCCCTCTTTATGCACACCTCTACCTTCCTCTCATCCCTTTTTTGCACTCCTAACACTTCACCTCTGTGATTAGAGGACAGTTGGAAATTAGTTTTTATAGACAATGGGAGCTGTAAATTATGTTTTAGTGAGATGAACACATGGTTTAGCAGACACAGCACTTGTTGGTGCTATAAGATTAATAAAGCACAGTGACATAATCTGTGAATGTGGGTGAGGGGGGGGGGTAGCATTGCCTACAGAAGAGTAAATGTGCACATATAACAGCCATCTGAACTAAAAAAATAAAGTCTCTTAATCCTCTATTCACATTCTTATCAGCAGAATTGAACAGCTTTAAAGTGCATGCATAAACACACATACAGAAAATGCACAAGGACAAGATGTGCCATAAATCCCACAATCCTAATGTCTCAAGGCTAAACCATGAGTCATATGCAACACTGATTTTGTTGATGAGATGATAGTATGGAACCTAACATCGTAAACAACATTTTAAGATTGCATTATTTTAGAAAATGTCTACTCAAATGTTATGCACTTTTAAATGATAAAGTCTATATACTTTTTCCCCCCTAAAGCACCATGCTCATCATTGGTAAACCTGTGCCTTGCTAATGCAATGCATTAATGTTGAAATATGTCCATTGGTTCTCTGACTCGCACATCAATAACATTGATAGACATATTTCATAAAGGCCCATCAGGTGAAATAATGGCATGTCAATGTCAGGGTGCATTATTCATGGAAAACTACCCCCGATCCACAAATGGACTGAGTATTGAACTAAAAGAGTGAGTCAGGGAGCAAAAGAGAATGCAACAGAGTGCTTAGATGAGAGCACTTTCAAAGGGACACTGTATTTAATTGAAAACAGTGAGAGGTTAGAATATTTTATAAACATTACCAGCAGACCAGGTCTCTCAGAAATTTTCCTGGTAACTTAATCATATTCGGTTGCACTTTATTTTGATAGTCCACTTTAGACATTCTACCAGCTATAGTAACTTTGCAAATACATGTTCAGCTCATCTGGTCTTGATGAAATATATAGTTGAATATCATCAGCATAACTATGGAAACTAATCCCATATTTTCTAATAATATTAGCGAGGGGCAACATGTATATTGAAAATAGCAGAGGGCCAAGGACAGATCCTTGCGGCACTCCATACTTTACTGCTGATAATTTAGATGATTCCCTGTTTAAATAGACAAAGTGAAAACAATTGGACAGGTAGATTTAAACCATCTTAAAGCCTGCCCTTGAATATCCGTATAGTTTTGTAATCGATCTATGAGTATGTCATGATCTATTGTGTCGAACGCAGCTCTAAGATCAAGTAAAACTAGCAATGAGATGCAGCCTTGATCTGACGCAAGAAACAAGTCATTTGTAATTTTAACAAGTGCAGTTTCTCTGCTATGATGGGGCCTGAAACCTGACTGAAAATCTTCATAGATATCATTTTTGCAGGAAGGAGCACAATTGAGCGCACACAACATTTTCTAAGATTTTAGACATAAACGGAAGATTTGAAATGGGTCTGTAATTGGCTAGTTCACTAGGATCTAGTTGTGGTTTCTTAATAAGAGGCTTAATAACTGCCAGCTTCAATGGTTTTGGGACGTGGCCTAGAGATAATGACAAGTTAATAATATTGAGAAGTGGTTCTTCTGCTAAAGGTAGTAACACTTTCAGTAGTTTAGTGGGTACAGGGTCTAATAAACATGTCAATTAACTCTCATTAGAGAAGAAGAAAAGTGTTAGTAGACTGTTAGGTTAGGTTTAGGGTTAGCAGAATAAGTTGGCATGTACTTGCAAAGTCACTTACTTAGTAGAACCTCTGTTGGTGGACCATGGATATTAGTGGATATTAAGCAGACAGTCTACTAATACCCTAATGACAAGTTGAAAAAGTACTTATGATAGAATGTCTAAAGTGGACTATCAAAGTATTGCCTCATATTCTCATGAACATGTCATTTGACTAACTAGGGCTTTTCACACTAAAAATAGGGGGTTAACAGGATACATTTTTTTCTCCATGTTTCACACTATACAGAATACGTTTCCCCAGATTTATATGGCACATGACTATGATGCCCAGTTCCCCTGGCCCTGTGTTTCTTGTGTTTATATAGGACATAATGCATGGGAACCTGAAAAAAACTTTTCCGACCATTATGACCAAGACCGATAACTATAAAAATAACTATCCTTAACACCAACAATAACATTTTATAAACATGGGCTGAATTTATGTTGCCTGAGTTTTTTGATTGGTGGTCATTTTTTATCATTCATCAGCTGGGGGACAAAACACAGCTGTGGTACAGACTTCCCTATTTTCATGTAATTATATTAACTAATCAACTTTAATAATGGCCTTTATGAATAAAACAATCCCAAATGTTTTCCTCCTTAAACACTGATACACAACAGTGACTGTAGAAAGCACACGATCATTTTAGACTGGCTTATTCCAAAACCGCATGGATTTCACACCAAGCGTAGTTTGTGTTGAAATTTTCAGTGTAAAACATCTATAATTTGCACTTAGTGTTGGGGGTAACATTACAAGTAACAAGTTATGTAATCAGATTACTTTTAAGTAACATTACTTTTAAATTTAAAAAGTATGAGTTACTTTTTCCAGAGTAACGCAAGTTACTGTTTTCCCATTTATTCGAGAAATCGAGAGTGAGTTATGGAGGTAGAGACACTTCTTTCTGTCTTTTAATTTCACTTTTGGGGTAAAAGGGCCTTTAGAGTTACCAAAAATATATATATATATAAAAAAAAAAAAAAAAAAAGTTTTCCATAAAAAGTAACAATTACTTTAACGGACTTACACAATATTGTAATGCATTGCTTTTCAAAGTAACTTTCCCTAACACTGGCAGTTTATATAAAATGCACTTACACTATGCATTACATAGTGTATGAATGTGTTTGATCCAACACAAACTTCACATCTAACTTTGACCACAAACAAACACCTAAATCCATTCCACCACTAATCCTGTCAGAATCTCCACCCTGGTTTGCCGGTCCACCGCAGTAACTGCTGGTCTGGCATTGCAGTCCTGAAACTGTAGAAATGTACGGCTCTGTACTTAGTTGATAAGCATCAACAGTTCGGTGCATGAAGTGTCCAACAGTTAAGATCTCATCCAGGTATTTGAAATCCATGTTTGCTTTTTGGAATCGTTCAGTGGTGAACAACCACACCATTTATACTATAATAAATAGAACAGTGCACAAGTAAAAGACTATTCAGTAATATTAAATCAATTCAACAGCACTGACAATGAAATGAAAACCACTTAAACTGAATAAAGCTGTATGACACTAACACACCATGGAAACTAAATCAAAACATTGGTTTGCTTTAAAAGATCATATTTCCAATTTTAGAAAGTGCACGCCAACCCAAATACGTCACTAGATTTAGATAAAACAGACAACACATACTTTCCATTTCTCACAAACAGAGGACTTTATTCTGTCACAGGTTGTTAGCAGACAGAAAAGCCTTTGAAGTCAACATCCATTTTAAACCTCACACAACAGAACAGAGTATTTTCATATAAAAATAACATTGGTCTTCAAATCAAGCATGTAATTTCCTTCCAGGCATGTGGTGCAAACATCCAACCAGATGGGAGAACAGTGGGTTGTGTATCAAAACCACAAAAAAGGGGTCACATTTACTCCTTGGAGGCCATGTGTGCCATCAGGTCACATACGCGGTTGCTGTAACCGAACTCATTGTCATACCTATGGGAAGGAAGAGAATAAATTAGTGTCATACAAAACTAGATAAGCCAAGAGCCTCCAAAACCTTCCTGTGCCTTTCAAGTGGAGTTGGAAATATTGAAGTTCGAGTTAAATGAATGCAGGGGGGGGACCCCTCACCATGTGACCAGCTTGACAAAGTGATCGTTGAGGGCAATGCCAGCACCGGCATCAAAGATGGATGAACGCACATCTCCGTTGAAGTCAGTTGATACCACCTGCACACAGAAGGAAGTTATAAAACAATGTAGAGAAACCCTGGTCACGACACTGACATAACTGGATGTGCATACCTGGTCCTCAGTGTATCCCAGAATGCCTTTCATGGGTCCATCAGCTGCAGCCTTGACCACTTTCTTGATCTCATCATACTTGGCCTGCAGTTAGCAGAAGAGGGACATGAAAAGCTAGCAGGGGAGTCAGTTATATGGTGTTGTTCATTCAACTGAAACCACTTTAATTATGCAGGTCTGGAAATTAACTCACAGGTTTCTCAAGACGGACAGTCAGATCCACCACAGACACATTGGGGGTGGGGACACGGAAGGCCATACCAGTAAGCTTGCTAAAACAAGAAGCAACAAACAGTATGTTTGGACAGCAGAAAGGGGAAGCAAAATTGAAACAAGTACTCAAGTTCCCCCAGCAGAACATTCCACTTTTGAGTAAAATCACAGTGCATCCTGAAAACACTTCAACAACTGACCTTCAAAACAGCACGCTGAGCACTTTAAGGATGCAGAGTTTAAAACAAATCTGGGAAACGAATGGAACTACAATCCAACATGTGTTACTGACCCATTGAGCTCAGGAATGACTTTGCCCACAGCCTTGGCAGCCCCAGTGGAGGCTGGGATAATGTTCTGACTGGCACCGCGGCCATCCCTCCACAGTTTTCCTGAGGGCCCATCCACGGTCTTCTGTGTGGCTGTGATAGCATGAACAGTGCTCTGAAATAGGGGACGTGAGAGACCGTTATTGTAAAGCTTTGGTTTTACATGCATCTCGTTTATTTGTATCAACTGATGCATTTCAATAACAATCAAGTGTAGGGCTTGATAAGGAGGAAAGGAACAGAATTGTTTGGAGCATCATGTCAGGTTTCAATCACTTTTAGGTCAAAAGGCTTTTTGGCGAGATTGGAAAGGCGGTTTAATCTTACCATAAGACCTTCAATGATGACAAAGTTATCATTGATGACCTTGGCCAAGGGAGCCAAGCAGTTGGTGGTGCAGGAGGCATTGCTAGTAAACAGACAGGTGGAATCAGACACAAAAAGGGAATCATTTTAAATGAAAAGCAGTGATTTTAATTCAAGCAGAAAAGACAAACATTCAGGTTTAACATGCTTGTTCAACTGTTTGCTTTAGTACACCCCCTACAGGATATTATCCATGATTGCATATCTCTGTAGCATAACACACCCAAGTTTAAAAAAAAAAAAAAAAAAGGGGGGGGGGGGGGGGATTCTAATAAGTCTAATAAGCTGATATTTTAAGTTTTAAATTTTATATTATATTAAATTTAAATTAAATGCTCCTGCTCACACACAAAACAGTTTGTCAATTTAACATTTGTTTCATGCAAATATATATCCTTACCTGACAACTTTAAGGGAGTTATCATATTTCTCATGGTTGACACCCATGACAAACATGGGGGCATCTGCACTGGGTGCAGAGATGATGACTCTCTTGGCACCACCCTTAAGGTGAGCCTAGCAGGAGAGAGCAGAGGTTCAGACACAGGAAGTGTATAGTAGTGTTTATGACTGATGTAATGACTGACTACATACAGAAGCCTTCTCAATGGTGGTGAAGACACCAGTAGACTCCACAACATATGCAGCACCTGCATCACCCCATTTAATATTGGCAGGATCCCTCCTGTGTGGACGCAGATGGAGAGATCATAAGAGCACATCTCAATGAGTAGCAGAGAATACATCACATAACGTTTGTAGGAACAGCACTCACTCGCTGAAGACAGTGATAGCATGACCGTCAATTACCAGCTTGCCGCCTTCAGCCTTAACCTCACCCTTGTACTTTCCATGGGTGGAGTCATACTTGAACATGTAAACCTGTGAAGAGACAAAGGGAAATCAGATTTAAGGAAAATAAACCTAAACTTTAACTTGGAGTTGCATAAGAAGGGTTCAGGAAATTCAGCACAAAGTCACTCAGAAAGAAACCAAAATTAGGAACTTGCCATGTAATCGAGGTCAATGAATGGGTCATTGATGGCCACAATCTCTACTTTCTTGGACTGGAAACCAGCACGGGTCACAAGACGCCCAATGCGGCCAAATCTGTTTAAAAAAAAAAAATAAAAAAAGTTTCCACATTAAGCAGCACAATAGTTCAGCAGATTTCTGAAGGATCATGTGACACTGAAGGCTGGAGTAATGGTTGCTTAAAACAGGAGGAAAATTACATTTTGAAACCTGTTAAAGTTACAAATTGTAATTTTACCTTACTACGTTTTTCAAACTTAATGCAACTTTGGTGGGGGGGAAAAAAAAAAAAAAAAAAACAACCCACCACCAACAACATCTCAAACTTGCAAAAGTTAGTGTATTTGTATAGATCTTTATGAGCCAAGTGCTACCAATAAAACCAGGATTTCACATTTCCAGTAATGCACAAAAGGGTCAAGTAACACCTACACCTTCCTGCATTCCATCCACTAGATGGTGCACAAGTCCCATTTCTGAATAAGTTCAAAACCATTTCCTGTCCTCAAGAGTCCTGCGATTGTGCCCACTTGTGACCTACTAGTCAAAAGATAATCAGCGAGCAGCTTTACATCTTACCAAATACAGAAAGTGTCCTTTCTAACCTTTAAACCCTTCAAAACATGCTGGTGAGGTGATAACTCTACTAAACCATTCTCTAGGGTTTAGGTTTTAGTTAGATGATACTACCAAAGCATTAGAGACCGTTTGCCAGAGCTTCATAAAGGCCTGCCCTTTGCCATTCAGTCTGTGATAAAGAATTTCTGTAGGCCTCCAGCTGTCATTGAGCTATTTTGGTGCCTATAACACCAGCACTGCTCACAAGACAGATAAGAGGCAGGACTGACTCCATGAAAGAAATCCCCTTTCATTGCAACACGTTCAGCTACCTATTAAAATCAATAGGCCAAAGGAAACCGGTGATCATAGTACATACTGCTTTGCACTGATAAGACATACTGATATGGTGAAGGTACAACAATTTCAAAACATTTGCATGCAAGTCCGTTAAGATTGAGAAACGGGCCAAAGGTAAAAAGTCCTGTAGATAATACACTCTTGGTAAATGGGGTTGACTGTTTGACCAGTGGAGTTACCTTTTAAATCTTCACTTTAATTAAAGTGCAAGAGACATGCAATAATGGTCTATAGAGAGAGAAATCACATGGAAGAGCCCCATTTCTGCATAATTCTTCAAACATAATCTGGAATTACTGAAATGTAGTCTGAAAGAAAACACTTAATTGAATGTTTCTGAACACTTAACCACACATTTAGAATTAAGTTACTGTATTGTAGCTTAAATGTTAAACGCAATAAGTAGAACAGAAATAATTTGACCCACTTTAGTGCATTTTATGCAACTTCATAATTACAATGTTTGAAACCTGGTTAAAGTGTACTGTTGAAGTGTATTGAAAAATACGTAAATTAAAATTTACTTTGTCAACTATTAAAACTTGCATTCTTCAAATATTTAGCAAAGTTGCAATTTAGCATAATTAAGAGTATAATAGACAAAAAAAAAAAAAAAAACACCCTGTTCAAAGTGCACTTTTATTATACTTATGAAAATGTACTTTGAGTATATAAGTGGCCTTTATTTCACCACTTCATTTTCAGCAAGTACAGATCTATCCATCTATCCCCTAGAGATAATCAAGAATACTTTTCTACAAGGAGTATGTAGCTGTAGAACACTTAAACAGCACACATTCATGACATTATCTATTCACTGTGGATGTTCTGCAGTTACAAATGGCAACACGTCTTAATTGGACTTCATTTTTGTAAACGGTCATTGTTTTTACTGACACCATTTGAGGATATTTAGGTCCCTCTTCCACTATATTGATTTCTTAAATTAAACAAAGAACCTTCAAAAGAACCCGAAGACCTTGCATAGCTGGCCCAAGCAGCTTTGCTGTAAACTGGACCTAGACATCTCAGGACACAAACCTTAGATTAGCACTAAAGTGATTGTGAAATATTTGTGTCTACGTGTGCATGCATGAACGATGCATGTGCCCTGTACGTGCCACTTAAGTATCACATTTCCAGTAGCATAACTCTATAAGCTTTGGAAAGGTCACAGCTGGTGCTGAGGGTCTCCCATTGCAAAGACGGATCAGCCAGTGAGAGACTTCAGCTGATTGTTGGGCACTGCATTGTGACCAGAGTATGAAATGGCTATGAAAGTTAAACTAAAAGCAAACTCTGACCCTAGAGTAAAAAAAAAAAAAAAAAAAAAAAAAAGCCCAAGAGGCCAAGTACACATAAAACGTACTATTATTTGACATCGTGACGATGTCACAACGCATACACCGCGATGGCACAATCCCAACAAAGCGGCGCCACTGGCTTGAGCTGCCGACGCCCCCTCTAATCATTCATCAGAATCAATGAGCGGCTCGAAGATACTGAAATCAGTTTGATTTTTTTTTTTTTTTTTTTTGCCCCCCAATTAGCATCAATACAATTAGTATTAGCATAAACTGCCCAATACATAATAGGCTAGTTTATCAATAAGATTACCTTTTAAAAAAAAAAAAAAAAAAAAACAGAATGCTCTTCAATAGGCTGTGTTCCAAAATTAACATTTTAAAACAAGGATGATTTCTCGACAATAAATTGTTGCAGTTGTATTTGTGAATGCTTACCCGTTGATACCAACTTTAACCATGATGCCTGATTTGGTCTTGTCCTCTGAGGAAAACATAAAATATTCCATTATTTGGCTACATTGCGTCAGTCTTTATTGGATCAAGCACAAAGTACAGATTGTGAACGTGCAACGCTGTTAGAGATGAAGAGTGAGTATAAATTTAGTTCATGTCATAGCATTACAACTCATTGTTTAAGCATTTGCCTTTTATAGGCCTAAAACTTAATGTAAAGTCGTCATATAGACCTGAACAAACGGCTTTCATGCAGCATAGTCACAATAATCTCTCCCACACTTGCATATGTAGTTAAATATTTAATTTAAAACTTCAAAAAGGGCCTTTCAACAGTACATTATGAACTGTGACTAGAAAATAATTAATAACAGAATATAAAGCGTGTGTGAATAGTAATTTACCGTTTGTGAGAAGCCTCTGTCCGTCCTGACACTTAGTGTGAGTGGGCTGATTACAAGCACGAGGTTAATTTATATCTGGTGCGGCGGCGTTGGCCACGCCCCCTTGGACTTTAGGCCACAATTACCACGCCCCCTTAGAATGTCAAGGTCGTATTGGGGAAAAGTTGGATGAAACAACTGCATCACTTAAATAATAACAAATGAAAACAAGCTAAAAGAAACTTTTTACATGTTACATTAAACATATAGACTATAACTACTGTCATGTTTAAAGTTTTCCATTGGAAAGCAGCAGTGAACAGAATCAAGCTTCATGTTTTTATTAAAGGGCCAGGCCTTTGTTCTGTAAGTGCTTTAGTAATAATTAGTGCATTTGAAAAGGCTTTTAAAAAAACAACTGCTGGCATGGAGAAATGTTTTGTATACAGTATATATATGTTAATAATCTTGGTGGCTGCAGGTTCATAATGGAAACCAAACAGTCAGAGACTTCCTGAGCTCACAACTCTGTGCAACTATTCCACATTTTTGCAGGTATACTTATTCTGCCAAAAAGACATTTTGGATAAAATGAGCTTGCTAATGGTATTCTCTTAAAAGAAAACTTCATTTGAACATGTCTCTCCACTCTGACCTTCTAACAGTAACTGGCCCAGACCGAGAGCGAGATGAAGCAGGGGATCAAATCGCCCTCATCGTGAGTGTGTGACATTTACAGGAAAGACCATGACCCTTCCCTTTCACCCTGCCATTCCTGCATCCCAGAATCCCTCACATCAGTAGGAAATTCAATGCTTTTGTACCTGCAGAATCTCTAACCAGCGCATGCGTATTCGCATGTACATCTGCATGCATGATAAACATTTGGAAAAGCAGAAAAATGGTTGAAGAAACTGGTTAGAGATGACACTGGTTTCCTGTTTTAAGGTATAGTTCACCTAAAAATGAAAATTCTGTCATCATTTAGTCACCTTTAAGTTCCAAACCTGACTGACTTTCTTCAGTTGAACACGAAAGAAGGTATTTTGAAGAATGTGGGTAACCAAACAGTTTCTGGTCCCCATTGACTTCCCTAGTATTTTCCCCCATACCATGGAAGTATTCTTCAAAATAACTTATTTTATGTTTAACTGAAGAAAGTAACTCATACATGTTTGGAACAACCTGAGGGTGAGTAAATGATGACAATTTTTCACTTTTGGCTGAACTATGGCTTTAAAACGAGCACAATCCTTCAGAGAGTGACAGGGTAGATTAATTGCTTAGTTTCTAAATTACCTTAGTGAATTTTATCACAAAGTACATTTGATTAATCACATTATAATCTTTCTGTTATCCATCAAATTTAACGTTGGTGTTAATCATTTAAATGTAGTTGACTCTTTGTCTCTTGTCTGCAATTAATCACAGGGCCATAGTAGTAATTAACACCGACACGATCCAGGAGATTAGGTGCTCCATCATTGCAAAAAAATACATTTTTATAGCAATTAGCTTGTCATAGTTCAATGTTCTAATGTTCCACAGTAAATTTGCACTTTTGTTGCAAGATACGATTTTAACTTACTTTGCAAAACTACATATTTGTCCTGTTTTTTTTTCTTTGCATTGAATTAGTCTCATTCTTTCTATGGTGTTAAGTATCATCTGAGTTTGCACTGCAGGCAATTTTGGACTGTCGTGACTGCTGGCATCCTGGCCTTTTGGTTTCTTTTGATAGTTCTGAGGTCACAGAGATGAAGAGAAGGCCAAAGTGAGTTTGTCACAGGATATTGAAGTGGGGCATAACAGTTTCACCCTTTAATCATCATAACATCCTTATGAAATGGGGTAACTGTAATGTATATACGTCTATGTGCGTGTAATATTAACTTCTAAATGATTCTTCTCATTAAAACAGGTTGAAAGCGCTCAGCAACTGCCCCTCAGAATAGTGTATGTCTGCTCCCCAGCCAGTAGAGAGAATGTGTTGGGCTGTTGCCAGGGTCAGGCTAAAAATACTCAAACACTCGAAGGCTGACCCCGCACCCTTTCCACTGAAGCTATCTTGTGCTCCTGTGGAGTGACCTGCACAATCCACTTCACCCTGTTACGACTGACTCACATGATTCAGACAGAATCAGACAAGCTTCTGAACGTAACCCTGACAGACACAAACAGCACGTCTGTCACGTCACATTGCCAAGTTCACTCCAGATTCTTCAGCTGGAAGATTTGCGGACCGTTTTTTGATTTGTTGAACTCTGCTGACGAGTAGATGTTTGTTTAAACTCTGTTCTCCCATGTGGATCATTCCTCACTAGGTCTGTTAGCTGGTATGTGAGGGTGTTATATATTAACTACTAACTATAAAGTGGCATAACTGTAGAGCTCAGAGTCCAGGATCCTAAGTTGTCTGAAGTGCAGACTGCCCAGACAAGTCTAGTGTCTCTAGCCTCAGGATGTAGTGCTATCTTGTGGTTCTTGTGGTGATTTTCGTTATTTGTTTGCTTATACAAATGTGTTAATATGGGCAAATATATGGATTTAAACAATAGGAGACAGTGGCAGAAAATTAGGTGATGACTCCAAGTTAGATTTAGGTTATATCAGAGTTAGGAAATGCTCCTTTAAAGAACTGGTTCCTAACCAGGGGACTGGGGCCCACTAGAGGGCCTCAGCAAACTTCTAAGTGGGCCACAGAATATTGTGTTATGCAGTGGAAGGCATTCAAGTCAAAAAGGTTAAGAACCACTACTTTAAAATGATATTTAACCCCCCAAAAAATCATTTACTCACCATCATGTAAATTATTTATAACATTGTTTACTTTTCTATACAGTGAAAGTGTATAGTGACCATGGCTTAATTATGTAAATATAAGTTGTTTGGACTACCTTTATGGTACTTTATTTTTGTTTTTTTCTTTCTGGCTTGTTCACAGTTCTGGTACCCATTCTCTTTCAATGCACTGCAAGAAGTATCTTGGGTATTCTGCATAACTATCTTTTCATTGAAGAAAGAAATTCATATGAATCAACAATCATCGCATATATACCCCAACAGTCTATTCTAAATGTGCACAAGCAGCAAGGGATTATTATGTATCACAAGTAAAAGAACACCTATGGCAACACCATTGCTTTATACTCACTTTGAGGTAGCTTAACAAACTCATTAAAAATTCTTAGCATTTTTATTTATCATTTCAATTTAAGAGTAAATTAATCATATTCTCTATTATTCACTTTTATATTAAATCATACTGTAAAAATGAAAGACAGAACAGAGGACAGAGATCATCATAACAGACTAATTTACCAAATAATTTTAATATAAAACACTCATCAGTTTAGAGAGAATGTCTATAAAATATGTAGTTCAAGTTGAGATTTTGTGCCTAAACATAGTATGGATTTTTTTCATACAAGCTATAATCCTAACGCCTACATGAACATTTCACAGGCTGATTGAGTGGTAAGAAATAAAGGGATTTTTCATGCAGTTCCCAAATGATTCAGTGGTGGATGTATGTAAGACTACCAGTTCCTTCTCAGCTTTAGAAGAGGAAACATTTCTGCGGAGTGATGCTGTTTATATTCACTTACAATAATAGTTAATAGTACATTTTAGTGCACTGTTCCTTTAAAAACTTTAAAAATCTTGCACGTACACCTCACTTATCCACCACTAAACCCAAAACTGCCCACTCCTCATCACAGAAGGATGTGGATATGTGTCAGCCTGCTTGTCTTTGTTCAATAGGAGCTGATTAAGACTGTGAAAATCCTGTCACATTCTTCCATTTGCATATTTGCAGCCCATGAACTCCTTGATTTGCAGTGTGGATGGATTTAGAAAATCACATAGAACACCTGGGTTTAGAAATGCATAATAAAAACACTTGATGGTGTCGGAATTAAGAGACATGCAGAAAGCAAAAAGAAACTTGACGTGGAAGAAATTTTATTCATGCAAAAACTACAGAAGGTGAGCAGTATATGTTCTATAAATCATGCATTTTGAGACTACTTTAAGATCTTTACTTAGTAGTAAACTACTAGCAGATTATCAAAATGATTGTATCTCATCTATAGCTCAAGGAACCAGGAAACACTACTACCTTCATTAAGAAATAAATACAAATACAGTTAAACAACATGTCACTTCAAATCCAATGTAAAAATAAGTATATTGAAATACACAATATAATGAATTTGTCCACCTAGTTTTCACAGGGTCCCAAACCAGACCAGAATTCGGTAATGACCTCTACCTAAAGCTAAGCAGGACAACAGTCATCTCATCGTCTCGGTCCGTCTCTCAGTTCATCATTAGCAGCCGAGGCCACTCATAGAGCCGATCCGGTCCAGTTTCAGGCCAAAACAGCCTCGGTTCCAACCCCTCCGCAACCGGTCCGGTGGAGCTCGCTTCTGATTGGCCAAAGCCCCCTTCAAAAGGCGAAGCCAGGCATTCTCGCTCTGCACAGGTATGTCAATCCACTTGGGGTATTCTGTCACCTTTAGCCCAGAGCTGAAGGTCTGCATGGGCTCTTCCGACTGGTCACTCGTGAGGTTCTCAAGATCATCAAGGGTCAAAAGGTCATTATAGCGCTCAAGGAACTGCTCGATGACCTGTATAGTGGAGATAGAAAATATTTTTTAACGACTAAGGCTACTTTCTATTTACTGCTTGAAAGTATATGTGTTTAGTCCTGTGAGGAAGCCCACCTGCATGGCTTTGTCAGGGGTGTGAAGGGTTCGGGTGTGGCCTGGCACCGGATTGGCCAGAAGGACTAGGAGCACCACAAATACAGAGGAGCACAGCATGGTGCAAGTGATAATGGCCCCAAATACACCGCTAATGTGAGTCAGTATGGATAGATTTAGAAGAACAAATTTAGATGAACACACACAAGCACAGATAAAGGAGAGAGAAGCATGGAAATACAGACAGAAAACAACATTCTGGAGAAAACAATACACACAAAGAAACACATAAAACACAAGAAGTGGTTAGTTTATGTTATGCATTAAACCAAATAGCAACAAAATAGTATCTTGGAGTACGAAATATAATAGTATAACAGTAAATAGGTTAATCTCACAAATAAAATAACATAACATATAATATAACATAAGATAACATAACATAACATAAAACAGTATAACAGTAAATAGGTTAATCTCACAAATAAAATAAAATAAAATGACATAAAATAACATAAAATAAAACAGTTTAATAGTAAATAGGTTAATCTTACAAATAAAATAAAATAAAATAAAACAGTATAACAGTAAATAGGTTAATCTCACAAATTAAATTAAATTAAATTATTAATTAAAAATAAAATAAAATAAAATCTGTCCAGACTTTTTACTTTTAATTCCTATGACAAAATAATTCTCATTAGATTAGTTTAATGCAGTATTTATTTATTTATTTATTTATTTTTTACTGTTTTACACTAAAAATTACAATGATTTTCTATTAAAATTAGCATAAAGACAGCACAACAAATACTACTATGACATAAAAACATATCAATACTTGTTTGCACATTACAGGAATAATCATTTTTTTACATTTATTATTATTATATCTTTATTTCTGCATTACGGTAATGAGAATTTGAGGGAGTTCTTAATTGTAATGCAAATAATGTCACAAAAAAATGTTCCTTAATGATCATAAAAATATCCTTCATTTTCTATTTGTTATTCACTATTCTTATTTGTTATTCAAGACATGTTCTTGTCAGGTTTCATGGAATGCACCTTTATGCTCTGCATAAAAAATAAAATCATGCAAAAATATCACAAGTTTTGTATATTTATAAAATAATAAAGTCTTACTGATATAAATCTTAATAAATGCAGTTGCTAAACTAAGTTTTCAAAGTAAAAATCTACACTGTTTGACATGATTCCACAATTTTCACTAAAATAGCTAAAATAGAATAGAAAAATAGAAAATAGAAAATAACAAGATAAAGTTTTCAAATAGTTTACTCACCAATAATAGTTCAAGAAGCTTTAAAACCTGACTGAAAGCTTTAGTCCTCCATCCCTCGTCTCTCTCTTTCTCTCTCTCTCTCTGGACTCAGTTTTTGGCACCTGCTAAGAGCATCCCTGTCTTTCCCTCTCCGCTCTCTTCCTTCCTCTGTGTGCAGGAATGTGATTTAAAGCGAGTGCTGTTTGTATGTTAGTGAGCTGGATGAGTATGTTAATAGTATCTCATATGTAAGGATGAGGCGTCTATATATGCTTTACCGCCCCCCCCCCCCCCTCCACAACACACACCTCTTTTCCCTCCCTTTTCTTTCTCTCCTTCACACACGCACATATACGCAAATGCACCTGATTATCTGGATGTCTCTGCGATGATGTCAGAGGTACGGAGGGGGGTGTTTGATGTTGTCGAGGTGATCAGGCAGGGGATGCCACCTTCTGCCTGGAATATGACATCATATGCACGCACACCGCAAAAGAATTCGTGACACAAACGCAGAGCACCACAACCAGGTGTTGTCTCCCTCCGCCCTCAACTTTAAATGATCTCATCCTTCCTTTTTTCATTCCTCATCCATCCATCCCTTGTCTCCTCACATCCTTCTGTTTGCAAGGTGCGACTCTGGCTGCCAAAAGCACCAGCGGCTGGCAAAATATTGTGTCTGTTGAGAGGAGGCCAACTCTTTTTTAGTGGACTTAACTCAAGGAGATATATAGAGCTTTCAATGTCTGTTTGAATAGGAAAGAGACGTTTCTAGCTGTTCCTGTGTCATACGCGCACGTAAAGTGAATGCTTGAGTCCTAAACTCACGGTCAATATCCATCATTTGAATAAAGCTAATTTTTAAAGTGCAGTTGCACTAAAAGTCACTTATTGAATATGAAATCTGTCATTTTTTCCCCATTAATCTGCTACTGTTGGTCACTGTGAGAAATGTCTTTGTGTCTTTTATTTTTTTTCTTTCTCTGTCAGTGCCATCACAGACTGCCAGTGCCATCTGCTTACTGCTCCCCCTGGCCTCAAGAACACCATACGAGAGCCAACACACACACACACACACACACACACACACACACACACACACACACACACACACACACACACAAGAATATCACTGAAAAACTGTTACCAGTGATTTATTCATAACATACACAACTGTATCAATAAATATATCTATATATATGTGGGTGATTCACAGAAATCTGTGCATTTTTTCGGGGGGGGGGGGGGGGGGCCGGCATTAGTTATATAATATGAAGATCATGGGACTGAAATGTTGTGGAATAAACATAATTTTTTTAAGTTGGAAAAGTGTGCGGAATTTCTTTTTTTCTAATTTTATTGGACTTTATTTTGCCCTTTATTCTACGCACCTATTTAGGACGGGCTGGTGTGCTGGGTTAATTACTCACTGACTGAATTTTAATAAAAGAAAAATGCAGGTAGTTTTATGTTATGGATATTTTGTATTGCATATTTAAAATAAAATAGACAGAAAATTAAAACAAGCAAAAAGCATACAAGCAACAAACATATATATGTAACATATATACAGAGTTGGGAAGGTTTCTTTTAAAATCTTTAAAACTACAGATTACGAAATGCATGCTTTAAAAAGTAATTTGTAATGTATTTTGTTATATTACACAAGTTGTGTGGTTTGATCTAAATACTTTCGAATAGTAATAAGGTATGTAGGGTCCTCTAGAGAAAAATGACATCCACCAAACATAAGATTTGGTTTTCCTCTGCATAGGAAGGAAAAAAGTGCAGACAATCTTTAAAAAAGTAAAAAATATTACAAGAAGGCAACACAATGCACTTTTTGAATTGGATGAACAGGTTAACTTACTTTTTCTTCTGGGAAACATGTAAATATTAGCTTCTGAAAATCTTTAAACAAAATAAGAAATATTTACACCTCATCCTGTTTAAAAGTTTACACCCCCTACTCTTAATGCATTGTGTTTCCTTCGTGATTGTCAGTAAGTGTTTTAATTGTGCATGAGTCCCTCAGTTGTCCATATAGTGTGTAAAGACGGATCGCAAAATAATACAAAAATGATCTGCACACTGTTATTCTCCCTTTATTCAGAAAAGGTTAAAAGTAGCCACTTTTAACCTTTTCTGAATAAAGGTTAAATATTAAATGATACTTTTTTGTATCATTTGATGTACCCTTTGATCTTGCACCTGGCCAAGAGGCTTTGGATGTGTGTACTCTGACCCTTTTTTAATCACAAAATAATACAGTCATTGTTAGAAAGGGTTCAAATATGCAGAAGATGCTGGAAAACCCGAGAATGTGCAGGACACAAAACATAAAACAGTTGTGGACCATCCAAATAACGACAGACAGTTACGATTCAAGGGTATGAACATTTTTGAATGGGGCAATTTTCATAAAGTCAGTCATTTAAGTAAATGTAAACTTCTGTTAATATAGCTTATTCAGGACAGTACTAAATAAAAATAGCATGTGGTTTTTATGATCATCTTGTTAAAATGATCACAATTTTGTATATTCTGCAAGGTGTGTGAAACTTATAAGCAGAACTGTAGCTTAGGATGCTTTTGCAGAGTGTCAGAGTCAGAAAATTACAATATTGTTTAAATGAAATGAATGGCATTAAAATTCATAGTAATCACTTTAATAATCTAAATACTTTTCAGATGTAACTGTAATTTGATTACCACCCATTTAAAATGTAACTGTAATGAAATACAGTTACTCATATTTTGTATTTTAAGTACGTAAATAAGCTGCATGTATTACATTACTCCCCAACCCTGCATATATACATACAATATTTATGCAAAATTCTTTTGCGTTACATACTAAACAGTAAGTTAATTCTAACCTAATGAGACCACTAGCCTGCAAATTGTATCAGTACATCACAGGGACACATAAATGTACTTAATTCACGGTGTTTGTGCAATATTTACTTAAATATTTAATTCAATAGTTCTCAATTGCGGGGCCGGGGCCCACTAGGGGGCCTCGGCAAACACCAAAAGGAGCTTTAAAGGGGTTTAGACTAAAATAACACAAAATAACCATTAAAATTTGCTAGAAGAATCACAAATCAAGATATTTCTTATTTTAGTTTGTGCCCTCAACAACTGTTTGTTCCTACAGTCCTGGAAAATCTGGATTCAGGAGGTAGCTTCATTTTAAAAGTGTGAGTTCTAGATCTGGACAAAATGTAAATGAATAAAATCTTGTGACATCATTTTTATATAATGAATATACATTTTTCTAGATATGCCAAGCTCTAAAACGTTTTATCGTGTAGAAATTGTGAGGAAATACAATTTTTAAAAAAAATAAATAAATAAAAATTCAGCCTTTAAAATGTATGGAATACTGAAATTTAATTATTTTGATTTTAAATACATTTTATATTTACAGACACTAAAAGTGCCAATAGAAAAAAATGTAATTAATCTACTAAAAACGAGAACTAGAGGGCCTTTGAATATTGTTGTGGACAATGAGGGGCCTTAGAGTCAACTCATACACAAAGACAGCCTTACACGTTTATATAGAATGCAGTGTCACAACCCATCACTATCACTTCACCACAGCACAAACACAATATATGATTCATTTATGATCTAACTCACAGCATACAAACAACAGTGGTCTAATACAATAATAGTCTGACAAGAGCGTTTCTAGAAAACCGCACACACAGCCCTGAGGTATCCCTGGCTTCATAAAAGCATCAGCATCCAGAGAGGGGCTCTTGTGTTTGATCAGGTTGAAGCCAGTGTTTTTACAGTTGTGTACCTTGTCTGAGTTTCTCACACAGTGAAGGATCGCAGGTTTATCCAGCCAGCTGCTGCCACTAACAACCAATCCAGCAGGAACCTAGCGACTGAGCCATTTACAAGATCTAATTACTTTATTTACATTACAGAGCCTATTTACTCTAATTACAGATATCAGTCAAATTAAAATGTACCGCATTTAATATGAGAGTTGTCAAAAAGTCAAGATTTTTCTTGTACCAAAAAAGTCATAATGTAGTATTCAGATATGCATTAAACCTTTTTTTTTAACCTTCACTTTATACATTCAAATGCTAAACGAGTTAAAGCGATTTGTAACACTTAAGCTATTTTCATCTGAAATTTTCACGTTAAAAATCAAATATGACCTCATGTTGTGTCGATCACGTTTACACACTGTCTCCAAAACTTTCATCCATCATGAAAAAATTCAGATTGGGTTCGATTTTCTGCATTTTTTGCATCCGTAGCAAGCATTTTGAAAGGTGGTTTGATTCATCTGACTGTGTGCAAGGTTTGGATGACGAATACGAAAAAACACATATGAAAGTTTCTGACTCAGTCTGCAAAGACCATTACTCAGACAAGTTTTCTTTCCTGCTTGATATAGTTTGTGCTGTCCCATCCTTTTGTAACAGCCTCTGCAAAACCTGTTTTACACTGTGACGAATTAAAAAACAATCCACACACAGCAGTGTATCACAAAAATGTGAAATTTGGACTGAATGCATCTTTACTTGCTTGTTTCTAACATTGGGATCCTTCAGAAGGTTAATTGCAGAGTTGCAGGTGCTACACACAGCCAGATACAACACAGAGTTTGGTGTACCTTCACTAATTCTTCTGGTGTTTAAGAACAACAATATATATCTTATTTCTTCCTTATCAGTTCACCTTGATTGGGTGACCCAAGTTTCTGAACACCAAATAGGAGTTGTTGATTTGCAAGCAGTCAAGTTTTAATGCAGGCTGTTTTCAAAGCCAAAGACTACAAAATAAGCCAATCCTCTCAAAATGCACCAAAAACAGATATAAAATACAAGACTGCAGTCATGAAATAACACAAGACTTTCACCCCAGACTTTATGGATTTAATCTTACATCTATAACAAAAAGTTTTTACTGCAGGCTTGCATGAATATGATTCCATTGGAACAACTTGAAGGTGGGTAAATGATGACATTTCATTTTTGGATGAACTATCCTTTTAAGAAAATCATTTACTGATAATCGGGAGCTAAGCGACTGTGACTATGAAATAGATTCAATAAGCATGTTTAATTAAATATTAAATATGAGTACACAGGGCTTCGTCAAAAAGCGCTATATTAACTCTTCCACAGCCATTGACAAAATTTCCAGTGTTCCATGTTTTCTCTAGTATATAGTAGGAGGCGTTATTAGGCATCTTCAGAAAGAGTATTGAATCCCTGGATCAAAACACACTGAAGAAGAAGCAGAAACAATTGATTCCATATGTAAGCAGATGCATATGTATATGTAGTCAAAAACGCAATTTTCTCAGCTTTTTGTCATACATTTTTAATGAAACTTACAATGCATTCAAGTGTTGATAAAAAAGAATGCATGAAGCTAGGTTTGTTTCTTTAAAAGCAGAGGCTCTGTTCGTTCTTTTGACATACTGCATGTTCAGATATTCATACAACAAAATATTCTGGAGGTATGAAAGTTTTGTGAAAATAATTTAAAAAAACACTGGCGGTGGCTGGCAACTTTAAAAGAGAAAAAGCTGGTGGGGAAAGAGTTAATTAGAATTCTTTTATCTCAAAACATCAGCTATAACCCCTTTTAATTCTAAAGTAATACACATACATATTATAGGTATTCAGAATGATCGAAAAAGTTTATCCAAGTAGCAGGACTTGATTGCAGACTTACACACAGGAGTAGAGATGTCTGCTTCTCGCAGACAGCAGAAGGTGCTCTTATTTTATATAACACACTCACCAAAACAGCAGAAGAGTAATTGGCCCCTACAGTCCTCTCTGACTGTCACTCAAGAGACACAGAGAAAGAGCCAAAGCGAGACAGAGAGAGAACGCTAGATCGAGAGAGAAGGTGTGTGGGAGGACGGGTGGGCGAAAAGAGAGAGATGAGACAAGGATGAAAAACAAGGGTATGGTAGGATACGGCTAAAGCCCACCAGCGTGTCACCTCTGAGTGAGAGAAAGAGGCGAAGGTGGTACGTGTGTGAGTGTGTGTGTGTTTTCTGCAGTTCCGTAGGCAGGGGATCTTGCAGCGTGTGTGTGTGCGTGTGTACATGCATGTGTGGTGAGAAATAAGAGTGGGCAGATTCGTCTGTGTAGGCGTGTGGGTGGGTGAGAGGACAACAGACCCTGAGAAGAGCACTAAATTTCAAAATAAAGGTTTTAGAGTTCAGAAAGTTTGTAGTGAGACTGAGAGAGAGACAAAAAGAGGATGTGAAGGCCTGAGATGGGTAATGATTCTGTCAGACCCAGCTGTGACAGACCAAAGGCAAAACTGAGCAAAAACAGATCAACAAGCTATGCTGTACATTTTAAGCTCTACTACAGGAAGTAAACAAACATTTTGTGGGAACATTGTTTTCAATATCAATTCTCTTTAGGCTATTTATCAGTTCTCTTTATTCATTTAGAGCACAAAACGAGATGTTTTGCAGAATGCTGCTTCTCAGTTCCATACAATGAAAAGTGAATGGCAAAGGGACTGTCAAGCTTCAATAAAGAACTAAAAATGATCATAATAAGAGTGTTTTCACTATTAGCAGTTAACTTGTTGCTATCTGACCTGAACATATGTTTGTCTCTGTGCCATTTGGTGGATCTAACTCATTTAGATTCAGAGTGAGTGAGTCATTTATGCTGGAGCTGCTCTGCTCAGTTCAAACTTAACTGTTATCTTGACTATGATAATTAGGATTGATTCATTCAAAAGAACTGATTCAAAAGAGTCATTCAGTCTCGAATTTGACATCACTTGTTGGGTTTCTAAACACTACGGAGCCCCACACATGACAACGCAGGAAAAAAATAGTAAAGCGTGCACAACATAATAATTAATTCCCTCTTTTTACTAAATCGTGCGCATAACTTACTAACTCGTCTCGTCATTTTAAGTAAATTGTGCGCATGATATAATAATACGTTCGCTTGATTTGATTCAACTTGGCCACGATTTAGTAAAATGAGGGAATGAATTAACGAATATTGCAATGAAAAAACACGCAGGGTCTAGAGACGTTTTTTAAAAACCCATCCGTCTAGTATTGCATGTTTATATACAAAAATAGTGGCGAATGTAAACTGAACATTAAAGAGCACCTTGCATCAGTGTTGGGGGTAAAGCATTACAAGTTACGGAATCAGATTACTTTTTTCAAGTAACTAGTAAAGTAATACATTACTTTTTAATGTTCAATTTTAACGCCAGTTACTTTGTTTTCCCATTTATTGACTGACAAGTCTCCTGTCCCCATGTTGAGAGAAATCGGAAGTACAGAGGCATTGTGTGCGCTGTGTGAACATGATGTTACTGTAGTTCTAGACTAAATGTTAACATGCATTAATTCATCTCTCAAAAAATCTAATTCAGTATTCATCAAAATGAATTACAACAGTGAAATGCAAACTCAAAATATGACGCAAACCTTCAATAAGTAAATATGTTAACACAAATATCCTTTATGTATTTAATCCAATTTTATTAACCAATGTCTTTGCTGCTGACCTTTGATCTTCCAGTTCAACCATACTAATAAGTAAAAACAAACATTTGTGCTTCATTGTTTTGTTTTTTTATTGCTAAAGGGTGTTGAACCTTCTTCTCCTGCGTTCTACTGTACAGATGTAAATTTACTTTTCCTTCAGCCTGAGGCTTATTTCTTTCACTTTTTGGTGTGAAAGGGCTTTCACATTTGGTAAAAATAGAACTTTTTATATTAAAAACAAACAAGCAAGCCCTGCCCAGATTTAGAAAGTAATGCGAAAGTAACACAAAAGTAACATAATGCATTACTTTCCTTTAAAAGTAACTAAGGTCATTAGTTTTTTTTTAGGGAGTAACGCAATATTGTAATGCATTACATTTAAAAGTAACTTTCCCCAACACTGCCCTGGATATTCTGCCATAAATAATTAAATAAGATTAAATAAAGGTTTTTGAAAAGATACTGAGCAAAGAATGAACTATTCTTTGGCTGAAACTGGGTGGTAAGATGTAGGCTAGTTGGGTTTGACAGCTGCGTCTCCCAGGTTCAGACTGCAGCAAAGGCCTACACGTTTCTGCAGTCATTCCTGATATAGGTTAGCTGGAGGATATAATGAAGACTCTGGCGCATTTCCCAGCTGTGAGAGGATTAACTATACGGTCAAACTGTGCAGTCACGACAAGACACAAACATGCGCTACAGGGAGACTGAGGGAATGAAAACATAACAAACGTAGCGGAACATAAATTAAAGGGGTGGATGGGATGGCACATTTACATACAGGCAACACCCCAGGTCAATGGAAATGCTGTTATTTAAATATGTTTCATGTGCTAAATTGTTTTTCTGCTGCTGTTTTTACTTCAACATTCACAGTGGTAAGGGGTTTGAGTTGCATGTTGCTATGCTAGGGTGGCTGCTTGGCCCAAGTCAAAAAAGCCCCAAATTTCTAGAATATCCCTGTTTCAAAAAACAACAGACACCATCATAATTTGTAATGGTTTTACTGGTTATAATGGGACTTGTATTGGTTTTAATGAAAACTGAAATGGTCCCTGTGGGTCTCTACTGGTAAATGGTCGCTTCTATTGGTGGCTTGTTAAAACTAAATCCTAATGGAATATGTCCCAAAACACACTACAGGAAAACATTTTTTTATGGTTTTAATGGTTAAAGTTTGATGGTTTGTAATGTTTGTAATGATTTTTGTGTTGAAAACCATTAGAATTCCTGTGATGGTTTCTATTGTTTTTGTTTTTTTCAGCATGGACCCTCTTTTCAAAAACAAAACAGGAAATATCATAAAGAAGACCCCTGCAGACCCTCATGACTAATGGTGCTCCTAGGTATTTCTTTTGAATAAGTATGTACTTCACAACCGTTGCTCCATATATTGTGTTATGTATGTATTCTGGACATATTCAAAATGTTATGTGGTAACTGTCAGTGACCTATCAGTGTCACACTGTGCAGTTAAATAAAATAAAATTAAAATCTTAGAGAATTTTACCTTTTATGACAAGGCAAGGATAGTTCATGTGGTAAAATGGCATGTGCAACACCCCAAAAAATCTTATTTAATAATTCCTAAATTTTGTGTGTGTGTGTGTGTGTGTGTGTGTGTGTATATATATATATATATATATATATATATATAATCTGCTTTTTTCAAAATTTAGGAATATATATATATATATATATATATATATATATATAAATATATATGTGTGTGTGTGTGTGTGTGTGTGTGTGTGTTTGTTTTATATACTTATGTTTTATATACTTTATAATTATATATTTTTTATAATTATATATTTTTTATATTTTGTTATGTTGCAGCTTTATGTTAAACCGATTTAAATTTTTTTTTTTTCCACAACAATCTACACTCCACACACCATAATGACAAAGCAAATAACAGGTTTTTTTAACATCTTTGCAAATTTATTATGCATAAAAAACATAAATGATTCCATTGCATAAGTGTTCAAACCCTTATCTGGGACAGTTAAAATTTAGCTCAGGAGCATCATATTGCTTGTAGATGTTACTAGACTTTGAGTGAAGTTAACCTGTGGCAAATTCAATTGAATGGGTATGATTTGGAAAGGCACACAAGTCTTAATAAAAGGTCTAACAGCTGAAAATGCATATCAGAGCAAAAACCAAGCCCTGAGGTCAAAAGAACTGCCTGTAGAGCTCAGAAACAGGTTTGCGTCAAGCCACACATCTGGGGAAGAGTTCAGAAAAAATTCTGCTGCATTGAAGGTTCACAGAATCATGTAGCCTTCATTATCCATAATGAAAGACGTTTGAAACAACTAGAACTCTTCCTAGAGCTGGCCTCCTGGCCAAACTGAGCAACTGATGGAGAAGGGCCTTGTCTAGACTGGTGACCAAGAAGCTGATGGTCACTCTAGTTGAGCTCCATGATCATATGTGGAGACAGGAGAAACCTACAGAAGGACAAACATCATTGCAACACTCGACTGATCTGGGCTTTATGTCAATGTGGCTCAATCTTCTCCTCAGTGAAGACACACAAAAACCCACTTGGAATTTGCAAAAAAAAAGCACCTAAAGGACCCTCAGACTCTGAGAAACAAGATTCTCTGGTCTGATGAACCTCAATTCTAAGCATTATGTTTGAAGCAAACCAGCTCTGCTCATCACCTGCAGAGTACCATCCCAAAAGTAAAGTGTTGTGGTAGCAGCCTCATGCTGTGGTGCTGTTTTTCAGCGGCAGGGACTGAGGGACTCGTCAGAGTAGAAGACAAGCTCAATGCACCAAAATATAGAGATAGCCTTAATGAAAACCCAGTCCAGAGCATTCAGAACCTCAGATTGGGCAGAAGGTTTACCTTCCAACAGGACAATGACCCTAAGCACACAACAAGAGTGGCTTATTGACAACTCTGTGAATATCCTTGAGTGGCCCAGCCACAGCCTAGGATTGAACCCAGTCAAATATTTCTGGAGAAAGAGCAAGAGAAGTGAGGTGAAGAATGGCAGATAATTGCCAAATGCTGATGAGCAAAGCTTGTTGCATCAAACAAAAAAAGACTTGAGGCTATAAAGGTGCTTCAGCTAAGTACTGAGTTAAGGGTTTGAATACTTATGCAACACACTTATTTATGCAACACACATACACACTTATATATGGGGCAGCCGTGGCCTAATGGATAGAGAGTTGGACTTGTAACCCAAAGGTCGTGGGTTCGAGTCTCAGGTCCGGCAGGGACCACGACTGAGGTGAGACCCTTGAGCAAGGCACCAAAACCCCCAAACTGCTCCCTGGGCACCGCAGTATTGGCTGCCCACTGCTCCGGGTGTGTGTTCACTACTGTGTGCATGCACTTGGATGGGTTAAATGCAGAGGACAAATTCTGAGTATGGGTCACCATACTTGGCCACACACCACTTCCCTTTCCTTATTTCAGATTTTTTATTTTTTATAAGTTTACAAAGTTGTGACAGTTCTGTTTTTGCTTTGCCATTATGGTGTATGGAGTGTAGATTGATGTGGAAAAAAAGAAGTAATTTAATGCAGTTTAACAAAGCTGCAAATGAAGGGGTTTGAATACTTCTGCAAGGCACTGTATATATACACACACACACACATATATACACACATTTTGAAGTTAAATAACATTTTCTTATGTGTCTGAACTATATATATATATATATTTTATTTCTTTTTTTGTTCACAAAATTTTGGAATGAAATATTTTGATTTAACAACTGAGATGTAAACTCAAATTTCATAGAAACAGATTTATTTTTTTCTTTTCAATTAAAAAAAAAAAAAAAAAAAGATGGTATGAGAAAAATATTTTACCACTTTTTACCTGGTTACACATTTTTAACCTAAACTTATTTTGAAAATAGTATAAAAAGTTTTTCAAAACCATACTAAAACTTCTACGAATTTATAACGTTTAATAGATTAAACTACACACTCATCATTAAGCCATTTACGATTACGCACTTATTCAAATGACCAGTACTAATAGTGCTACTTGTCTTAGTAAGCACATTAACTAACCTAAAATGTGTGGAATATACTGGTGACACACAATAAGAGAAAACTCAACCGTACAGTACAAAACAAGGGAAGCAGTTCTTATTAAAGATAGACTGGACACTCCTACCCCTGCAATCATATGTGCACGTGATCATGATAATTACCCTTCTACAATACCACTTAATCAGTGGGGTGTCGAACTAGTCTGATCTGAAGCGCTTTCCCCACAGGCCTGCTGAATGGCTTCGTTTACCCTTTAAAGCACAACCTTAAATTATCTCCTTGCATGTAATCACTGCAATGTGATTAAAATAAACGCTTTGCCTACACATGCGCTACATTTCAACAGAATTAACAGCTTCGGGAAGAACAAGCGGCGATAATTATGGCGTTTTGGGCCATCTTTTGTGGAGACAGAAGGATTTCATCTAAGCAAAGAGAAAGCATCGCAGTTCAGAGGGTACGAGCTCAGGGCTTCACGACGCACAATGCAATAAGTACATTACCATGGTTACACAGGCACCGGGCCAGAAGGGTGGGAAGAAAGATCACACACAGCTGAAGTTCATCTGCTGAGTGTTTTAGCCATTTGAACCCGAAGAAAACTTTTTGCACACTAATAAATGTTCTATGGCGGGAGCTAAGCGATGTGAAAAGTGAAGTCAATAGGTTCTGCTGAATAGCAGTCGTGATGCACTCAGGCTCAAAGGAAGATTTCACTTCTACCTCAATAGTTTTTGATCTGATTTCCTGAGGCGACTTCCTGAAAGGCTGAAAGGAAAGGTCAGGTTAAGACAAGCTGTGAAATATCATTTCAGTCACTCTCTTCACAGGGAAGGCGACAACTACAGTACTTCAAGGTTTCAGACAGCACTTTTTCAGACACCAAACCTCTTTTTTCAGACTTTCTTTTTAAAGGTGACAAGAAAACAGACCACACTTTGCAGTACTTCAGTGAAATGTATTTTTCAAAACAAAATCCATAAAAACAGACAATGAAGTATACATTTATACCACATTGTTGAAGTAATCCTCATGGTAAAGCGACAGCAATAAGGTGGACAAGTCTTGAGAAGCAAGATAGATGCACAAAATCATTGTGTACATTTATAAAAGATGATCTTTGAGTCTCTTACAGCAAGCTGGGATCGATTGAACTTCCTGTCTTGTGTCAAACCAATGACAGATCCCAGTCCTGAGCATACAGGTCCATGTCAATTCACTGCGACACGTGACTGAATTTCACTGTCCACTTTCTTGTTGTCCAGGCACATTTTTTAACTTCCTAAACTTGTTTTTCCCCATTCTGTTTTTATTCTTCTTCAACAATTTCTTCCTTTTCATTTTATTTTTCTTCTTCTCAAACGGGCTCTTCTCTTTCCCTACCTCTTTTGTTGAATCTCCATTCAGTTCCTTTACCTTCTGCTTTTTGTCAGGTTTCTCACTCTTTTTGGATGCTTCACCATCCAACTTAGCAATTTTGGCCTTTTTGGGACCATCAGATTTTTTATTCGCTCCAGCTTTCTTCGTGATGATGGCCACCTCAGATTTTTTCTGTTTTAATTTATGTTCTTTGCCCATGTTGCTTTTCTGTGGAGTTGAAGCAGGCTTCTGTTGCTTAAATTCTGGTTTCTGCTCCGACGAGGCAGCTTTCTCCATTTTTGTAGATTCTATTTCATCTTCTGAAGAATAATTAATATTAATATTAATATCAGATCAGAAAATACACGAGATGTGGAAACAAATGGGAAATGAATACACACCTGTTTCTTTTGGGGCGGTGGGGATGGTGTTAGTCAGCTTCTTTAGCTTGGCCACAAAAAATCCATCCATGTTGTGGGAGTGAGGGTAAAATCGACGAGACAGTTTGAGAGAGGGATGGAAACGTCTTTCTTTGAATCTGTGGAGAGGAGATCATATTTTTGTAATTTCGTACACTTTCTTTGGCAAACTCACATTACTAACACAGTTTTTATTACTGTAGATGGATCTCAAATAAGGCCTCATTACCTGGTGAATCCCTCGTTGCCAAAGTCTAGTCCGGTGGGGACCAGCTTTACATTTCTCTTCTTCAAAGCGTAGTCCACCACCCACTCATTCTCCTCTACCTATGGTGAAGACAAATCAAATCTTCATTAGAAATTCATTTCAAAAAATGAGCATGTTTTAGAGGTTATCAGATTTCAGTGTGTTTTCAGATCCAGATTCATACAATTATTCTCCATCCATCTCTTCCATTTCTCCTCTAAATGTTTCATTATAGCACTGGTGCAATATCTGGGTCAGTCTACGTTAAATCAGATGGAATCAGAAAAGGTTTTTGCTGCACCAACTCAGACTTAGTTCATAGGTTGCGTATTTGTTGTTGGTGACCTAAAATATTTCTTTTAACACTTCCAACACTTTCAGCCCCGTGAAGGATTCATTATTTCCAGGCCAAAAAACGTCTCATGTGAGAAGCCGTGTTCAGGGTATGATATCTCAAGTATTAGGATCGCTGGCCTCTAAGGAATTGGTCATTTGTTCTCGTCAAGCCTAAATGGTTCAGAGTGTCCTCTGAGACAAATATTTTCATAAAATGCGAGACATTAACATTTTGAGTCATTTGGAGAACCTTGAAAAGTAACATGGACGTACACTACTGTTCAAATATTTGAAGTCAGTATGATTTATGATGTTCCAAAAGACTTCTATTTCAAAGAAATGCTGTTCTTTTGAACTACCTATTCATTAAATAATCCTGACAAGAATGGCTCATGTTTTCCACAAAAGCAGGACTGTTTTCAACGTTGATGATATTATGAAATGTTTCTTAAGCAGCAAATCAGCATATTAGAATGATTTCTGAAGGATCATGTGACACTGAAGACTGGCGTAATGCTGAAAATTCAACTTTGCCATCACAGAAATAAGTTACATGTAGAAAAAGTATAAATAGAAAATAATCATTTTAAATTGTAATAATAATTTCACAATATTACAGTACTGTATTTTGAGTCAAATAAATGCAGCCTTGATGGGCATAATTGACTTTCAAAATCAATGAAAACATCACTTTTAAATCCTTCCAATCCTTTTCAATGGTAGTGTAGGTAGGGCCCTATGAAATAAGCAGTTTTATTTTATTTTATTTTTTTTCTGGATTACATTTTTTTTCCATTTTATTCATCAAAAAGCATGTCTAATTAATTGAAATCATGAAACTTAGAATATTAAACAGCAATTTATTAAAAGTTTAACAAAAATTAAATTTAAGGCCCAATGAAATGTTTTATTTTTTCTCAAATTCAGTTTTATTTTTACCAAATTCTGTTTACCATTAATTTTTTTTTTATTTTAATGGTTTCATTAAATATTAATAATAATATTAATCAAAAGAATCTCTAATTAATTGATTTTATAAAAAACAAAATAAAATAAAATCAAAAATCATATTCCCCCACCCAGAAATACTGTGCTGTGTATTTACATTTTTCTACAAAATAAATTCTGGTGAATCATTTTTCTGGTAAATATTCCTTTAAAAATAGTGTATTTTTTAAAATAATGTTATTAGTAGTAGTAGTAGTACTATCATTATTACATTAAGTAATATTTCTGTCATGGTTTCTTCAAGTTAAACCAAACTTTTATTTTGACGAGTTGCTGTTAAGACCTGTTTCTAAGTATATGATATGACAATATTTTTCTCAAAAGAAACAGTAAAATGCTCATGAAGTGACTCAGAGCAGTTTTGGAGATGTTGTTCATGTATTTACGTCCTCATTTAGTGAGACGGCAGATGCTGAAATCACCGCAAGCATCACACGTGCTTCAGTATGTGTGTAGTGAATGAAACGTCTGCGCCATTCAATCACACAGAGACACGCAAAACATGCAAGATTCATATTTAAATGGCATTTTTGTGGCTTAATATTCACAGACACTAGTCCATATCACATTTTGATTTAAGTGTACTGACTGACTTTTGATGTATCCATCCAAAATTTGGCAAATTGCGTGACATTCAGCGTTATACTGTAAATTCCGTTTTCATGACCGGATTCCGCGATTCTGTCCGCGTTTTCCGCATCGCAGAAATCATAGGGCCCTATGTAGGTCTAATCTTGATATATAAAACTAATATGTAATATATAAACCTATTTTATATATTAAACTAATATATTAAATATATTAAATATATTAAAAAGTTTATCATAAGATTGAAACGACAATTTAGCTAACAATTTGCAAAAATCAATTAATAAAACCATTACTAAATACCAGTTCTGCATACTGGACCTCAAACAAAAGCAAATACCATTTCAGCTGACCTCTAATAGCAATAATGTGACTCAGTGTGTGCAACTAACCATAATAGAGCATGTGCAGTAAACAAGGTATCCACCAGATGGAGAATCAGCATTGACAGAGTCAATAGCAGACAGGATGAGCTCCTTCTGCAGGTGAGCTGAGCGAAGAATATCAGCCTCATCCTAAGAGACAGAGAGATATTTAAGTTTCAATGGAGAATGTACATAAAAGAAACAGAGTCTTCAGAATAAAGGCTGGTCTTTAAAAGCAGCATCAAATGCCACAAACAGAAAAGAATTTTACCTTGCCAGTTTTAACTCCTGGATCTTTGGAGATAACTCCTGTACCTGAGCAAGGAGCGTCTAAAAGCACTCTATCGAAACCTCCCATCACCTACCATGCAAAATAATACATCTGATTAGACACACATAGTAACTGTACAGAAATGTATTAAAAACCCTGATGTGTACCAAAAATAATAATGTTGATGACACAACATGGTTAACGGAAAGCCTAAAAAACAGGACAGAACAGGAAAAAAAGATGGTGCAGACCTTGGGGAACTGTCTGCCGTCATAGTTGCAGATGACAGCGTTAGTGACACCGAGACGATGGATGTTTCCCACCACGCTCTTCAGTCTGTCTGCATTTGCGTCATTAGCCACAATCATGCCTGTGTTCCTCATCAGCTGAGCTGCATCACACAAATGACACACATTTTGGCTTTACACACTCTCATAACATTTTAATATAACTTTTCAATATAACATTGTAGAAATATTTGACTTTAATTCTTTGGTGTCAACCGTGCCAATAAAAAAAAAAAAAAAAGGCTCAACAGAGATTAGCCACTGTACAATAACACAGCAGTTGGTGTGACTGTCACAGAGAAGCATATGCTCACCCATATATGTGGTCTTGCCTCCTGGAGCGGCACTCATGTCTAGCACTGACTCCCCCTCCTGGGGAGAAAGTGCCATTACAGGCAGAAACGATGATGCACCTTGCAACATGTACTGGCCTGCCAAATATTCAGGAGTTGCTCCTGTATAGAAGAGAGGTATACAAAAAACATTAATGTTTTAGTCATCAAAGATGAAGAATGAAAAAAAAAAAAAAGTGTTATTTTGAAATGACACTGGAACCAACCTATGGGAACAGAAGAGTCGTAGATAACCAGCCCCACTTTGGACCATTTCCCCAGTGGATCCAGGTTCACTCCTCTGTTAATCAGAGCCTGTGTTAAAGAACATAACATTAGATTACACAACACGACACATCTGTATTTAATACCATTTTGGGTTTTTTAATCTGTTAATGCGTGTTGTTTTGCCATATGTGTTGTTCCAATCACAAGTGGTCAGATGATGAGGCACCTCAGTGTATCAAAATAAGCCTCAGATGTGTCTCTTGTCACCACGCGTTTCAGATTTTGTGACGCAGTTGACATAAAATGAAAATGTGCCCTAGCTATTTTACAGCTGCATGTTATAGATAATTATGAATGATTCATCCAAGCGTTTTTTAGTTGACTTTGTAATCTTTAATCTAAACATATCTTGCTCTTCTGTTTAAAATGTCAGGCTTCTCTCTAGTGACATATGGCAGAATTCTTGAATTATTTAGTCCACTTAAATCCCGCCCCTCCACAATCAACTACAAGCTTGCACTCACTCATATACATCCATAATCCATTATACATTTAGATCTATCAAAATACAGAGATCTGTCAGTATTTCTCCATTTCAAAATTTGGTGCAAAATTCTGCCCATTTCCCCACACACAGGGTTTTACGAAGGTCAATTTAAGACTTTAAAACCTAGTAAAAAAAAGGACCAAATTAAAGAGAACACAATATCTCAACATGTTCTCTAAATGTAAATGTAAAAGCAGAAAATTAGTTGTATTAGTTTGAAAACACAACTTCCAACAGATCTCCATTACTTTTCAGATCATTTTCAATTTTAATTCATTTTGCAAAAACTCTTAACTAGATTATGGAAATAACTTTTACCGTACATTCCATATACACTGTTCCTATTTGCTATTTTTATCTTATTTTCCAGTGTAAATGTCTAAAGATTCTTAATTCAAGATACACTTACTTTTAGAAGCAAAAAGACATAAGATGAGATGTCTTGTTTTCCTTGAAATTGATCAAAATGAAATGATTGTATGATTTAAAACAAATATCTGCCAAAGGGCTCAATTCAAAGGGACTTAAACTTAACTCAAATGAGAAAAGTTTTCCTCATTGACGGATGCTTGTTTTAAGCATAAACCCACTTCAATATTTTCATTTCTCAGAAAACAAGACTTCAAATATCTTCTTTTTGCTTCTCAAGTAAATATATCTTAATTTAAGGATTTTTAAATATCTGTACTGGAAAACAAGACGTGTTTATTTTATTGTATTTATTATTTATTTGTGTATTTTTGCAGTGCATGCAACAATTAATGCCACTTTAGGACAATTAATGGCACTTTATCACAAAGCAGATGCAAATTGGACTCTAACACAAAATAACACAACATTTTAGTTAAAAGGAAAAGAAATGTTTTCAGACCTGAGCCAAGTCTCTCCTCCTGGTTTTCAGGGTATTGGTTCTGATGGTGACTGGCCTTTGAATTTCATTGGCCTCAAGAAAATCAATCAGCTGAAATTGAAAATTGTATTTGTACAATCAATCAACACATAAGGAAACAACTTTTACAAAGGCAGTTATTTTCTAATATAGATGTACTGCCAATTCATATAGAGGTGGAGGGGGTTGGCCATCCACCCCTTCAGATCTTGACAGAGAGTTCCTCTATCCTGTTAGCATAGCCACACACCTTGTGAGGAAGCAGATGGGTGGTACTAAAACAGGAAGCATCTATACTTCAGCAATTTAAATGGTAACAAATCCTGTCATGCTAAGTTACTCCTCATTAGAAGATACAAACACACACCTCAGAGAGAGGGAAAAGGTCCATGAGTTTGCTGATGAGGAACTCGTTGTAGCTGTAGTAGGTGCAGAGGTCAGAGCGCAGCAGAGAGAGATACTCCGATCTCTCCTTGCCCTCTTCTCTCTTCTCAGTGAAGTGAGACAGCACATCCACATTATCTTTGATCCTCTGATGGATGGTCTGTAGGTCCATCGGTAAAAGACCTATTTAATATTTGAGAGATGGAGGATTAGAACACACTTTTATAGTGCCAATCAAATTTTGATGCTGTGAATTTCTCTAGTTTACTGACATTATAAAGCTGAACTCACCCTCCTTCGCTCTATCTGCTGAACCTGGTAGTTTGAATTTTTCGGTTTCGTCAATATTTGTCTGTACAGTATCCTCTTCATCCTCATCTTCCTTTAAATCATCCTTTTCCTCTTCATCATCATCATCATCATCGTCATCTTCCTCTTCATCCTCATCATCATCACTCTCTGGTTTCATGCTTGTTTGTTTTTTCTGTTTTCTTGCAGCTTTCTCAATTGGCAGAAGCTGACAGGGCAAGTAATGATAAGATCACAATAAAGAAAGGGCTACGCTTAGAGTACTATGCTGATTGTCTTTTAATAGTGTATAACAGTATAGAAGAAATATTTCAAATGGTAGTATGCTACAATGTTGTCATAATTTTGTTGCATATTTATTTTGAGAAGAGACTAAATGTATTTCACATCCAATTTCATAACCAATAAACATTGAAGCAAGACAGAGATGCTAAAAATTGTTTTAGACATTATTTCCAGTTCGTCGTACATACAAATGCAAAGTCGAGCACACTGCATTATGAAATACACAGTACAGTGTTTTGTGCTCCAAGCTTAAAGGAACAAATTCTGTCATCATTTATTCACCCTCATGTTGTTCCAAACCTGTTTGAGATAACATAAAAGAAGATATTTTCAAGAATACTGATAATCGAACAGTTGATGGTCCCCAGTGACTTCCATAGGATTGCTTTCCCTACTATGGAAGAGTTTGTTTCTTCAAAATATCTTCTTTTGAGTTGAAAATATGAAAGAAACTTATACAGGTCTGGAATGACATTAGGGTGAGTAAACGGTGACAGAATTTTCATTTTTGACGTGAACTATTCCTTTAAGTAGTACGACATCTAGGTATTTAAAGGAGAAAGAAAAATATGCTTTTGGCATTTGAGAAAGATTTCCTCTATACAAATGTTTTTCATTGGTTGAAATCATACCTCATCTCCATCACTGTCTTGATCATCCCCTTCATCAGCACCATAGTCATCAACCATATCTTCATCATCCTCCTCCTCCTCCTCCGCCTCCATTTCCCTGTTATCAAATCCCTCTTCATCATCATCTTCCCACTGGCTGTCGCTGTCCTCATCTTCCTCAGACTGTTGTTCAATCTTTCGCTTCCTCTGTGTTGGTTTTAGCCATTTACTATTCTCATCTGAGAATCCTGCAATAGAAAAATAATTGATTTACAAATTCATGGGTGTATAAACATCATAATTCCATTATAATTTCATTTTTAAATGTTTACATACCTTTTTTAGGCTGTTCCTCTTGTTTGGGTTCTTTGGGCACTTGAGCTCTTTTTACAGCTCTGTTGAAATGTATTTGGGGGAAAAAAATCACAAGCAATTACCACAGAGATACAAGAAATAACTACATGTAGTTATTTATGTGTAGTCATTTAAAAGGAACTTACCGTTTTCTTGCTCTGCTTGAAAGTTTTTTTGGCCCATCATCTGTGAATGGAAGATAACCATTGTTATATCTATTACAAAAATAAACACAGAAATAATGAATATCTGAAACAAGAAAATTTAGCCCAATATCCAAATCACTGTGCGCTTTACCATCAACCAAAAATTTGGACAGCTCAGTTTCTGCTCCCTTCTGTTTTCTGGCCTTCCGTCCAGGTCCTCTTTTCACCTTGATGGTGGGGTCCAACTTTCTGCCCATGCTTGACACCTACAAAGTTGTTCTATGGCAACAAAACAAGTAAACTATTAATAAGATGATTGTTAATTGTTGATATTTGACCAGAATAAAAAAAACATCATAATTATAAGGTCAGAAACAGAAACCTAGAGAGTGTGTAGATTACCAGGGCAAGGCATGCCCCATGTGGCTTTCAAACTGTATGATTACACTCTCATGTAAACATACTCATCTACACAATTCAAAGCGTTCCTTTATTAAAACAGATGTCTAGCTTGCATTCGTGACAAATACAGCTTTGACTTGCTTATTGGCTGCTTGATTGTCGGAGCGTGGAGCTGCTTCCACAGTTTTACATAGGTAAATTCATATATTCATAAAGCCACTAAAATGCAAACTCGTTATGTTTAGATTATGTTTATACTCAATGCCATGTTTAGAAAGTAAACATTAAAATGTATTTTGCGCAGCATTTACTAGCACGCTGCAAATACGAGACTAGTTTACTGTGAACCGAAAAAATTAAGACACAAAAAATCCCAGCAGATTAACCCATCAGATACTTACTGTTTAACAAAAACACGCTCTTGCGCTTATTCCGATCTTCTCTAGGACACTCAGATAAATTTTACCTTGAATTTACGAAAGTTGCCTGAATACATATGTCGCATGCTGCCGTGAACTAGCGCACATGTGACTTCAGCACACGTTGGTTTTCCGGAAGTTGCTAGCGATGCCCGATTGGTGAACGATTCATTCTTTGGAGTCGGATCTTTTCCTAATCCATTTTTTTTAGGTCAACCGAGGTTTGATAAATGAATATGCGAAAAGTTACTTTAATAACCGAATAACACACACGTATGAAACGGAGACTTATTTAAATGTGCAAAAAACGTTTCTGTCGAAATTAAAATTAAAGTGCTAACTGATGTAAATGGAAATTACATTTAGGTTTTTAATGTCTAATCCGATTTACGTTGTAAGAAACACACGAAACACGCAAAATTACAATAGTATTTTACGTACAAAACTTATAAAAGTCTAATAGATACAATATATTGCCAAAAGTATTGGGTTGCCCCCTTCTAATGAACAGGTTTGACTACTTTAGTAATTTATGTGAGTACAAATCTTAATGTTAAAGCATATAATGATATTCTAGGAAATTGTGTGCTTCTAATTTTATAGCAACAGTTTGGACAGGACCCTTTTCTATTCTAACATGACAGTGCCTCTGTGTATAAGGCAAGGTT
>JAFVLL020031205.1:51348-67388 GCA_021397915.2 Tor tambroides
ATAATATGTAAACAAAAACTTTTATTTTGGATGCGATTAATCGCGATTAATCGTTTGACAGCACTAATATATATATATATATATATAAAACTTTGTTTATTTTTATGTTAAAAAAATCGATTTTTTTAATGTAAAAATAAAAAATTAAAGGATATATATATATATATATATATATATATTATTACAAATAAATTAAATGTAGAAGAAATACATAAATACATATTTGTATTAAAGGTAATTGTATTACAGTAAATTATGTAAAAAAAAATCAGACACACACACACACACACACACACACACAAACAAACACACACACACACACACACACACATATATATATATATATATATATATATGAAGAGTTTATTTGCAAAAAACAGATAACTTCATTTTTACAAATTTTCAAAAAACATGTTTTTTATTATGTTATCATGTTTTTATTGTTTTATTGTGTTACTTAGCTGTTTTTTAAAGTTATTTTTTAACCTAGTCAAAATAACCCAACTGCAGTTTGATTGAGATTAACTGGAAAGCACAGTGAAAAAACATGATTTTTGAGAATTGTAAAAAACTGAGGTTTTGCAAATGAACTCTTCATATATATAAGAAGTTTTATATATATATATATATATATATATATATATTACATAATTGTATTACAGTAAATTGTAAAATTGTCAGCTTCATAACAGGCAAAGTACACAAACGAAATACTAAGCTTTTGTCATTTGTAATCATTTTTGATGGTTTCAATTAAACAAGACTTCTGGACCCAGTGTATACTAAATTTACCAGCTATTGTCAGACATGGTAAAAGTTAATTTTGGACCCCATACACACACAACAAACAGCTCAGACTCCTGCGCTTGCTTCAGATACACCTTCCTCACCTTCCGCCACACGTGCGCAGTACTGGAGATGTGAGAGAGGGTAAAAGAGCTGCGATTTTGACTATGCATCTCACTCGGATTTCTAACGTAAGCATGCTGCAACAGCGACTGCATGACGGCAGGCTTGTGTAGTGCGTGTGTGTGTGAGCGAAAGCGTGTTTGTGTACATGTGATGCCTGACTACTTTCATCTGGCTTGTACATAATGTGAAATGTTTAGGGGTTTTTTGTTTTTTACTGTCGATTCCTCACGGAGGACAAAGCCAAAACTGTTTATAGCTCCCTGAACTCTCTTTATGTGGTTTCTGTTCAGCTAATTGTTAAAGTTCATTGCTTTTAATAAACGTAAAACCCCTCTCACATATCCAAAGCAAATGTATCCTGTCGACATGTCAATGAACTGTTTGAAGATGTCACCTGTGGGTTTGTTTGCATGTAAAGCCGCATTGATGCCTTACTGTAGGCCTCTGTTTCGCACTGTACCACAGTAAAACAGAGAACGTAGGCTATGTGTGTCTATTGGTTCTTCGGTTTGCATATAGCATTTTTTTCAAGTGATCAGGCTCATCATTTGAATACTAGCTAGCTACTACACACATCCTTAAGAATACCGATATTCCTGTCGCATGTGTGCCATACTGTAACATGGCTTGACACCGGTGGACGCTCCAATGACATATTGATAAGAAAAACATAAATGACATATTTATGGTTCCCCTACTGAGCCATGTCATGGAACGCACGCTCTCATGCCTGCTTCCCTGTGGTCTGGCGTGATCGTTGTAATGACAGTCGTTCTTGTCATTATCAGGCAGAGCGGACGTTGAGGCTGGGGTGTGAGTGATCGCAATACGGAAACAGGCCCCGTGCGGAAGAACGAGCCGAATGTATTGTTCGGTGACTCCAACAAATCTGGACAACCGATATGGACTCTCCACCAGAGCGCTCACAATTGTGCGCTTGTATTGCTAAGCATCTTTTTTTTGTTTGGTTTGTTTGGCTTTGCAATACATGCAGCACATCAAACCTTTAAAAACTCCAGCTAGCAAGCCATTCAAGAACTGGTTGAGACGAAATTCATAGTCACATTCTTTTCCTCAGTCATGTGTAATCTACACAAGCATGTACAGATATCTTCCACTAAGGAAACTGATGTAAGTTGCATTGTACAGGCTAATGCTCTGAGAATTAAACAGTTGTCACACGACGAAGGTTTTCTGCTGCAGGTGTCGTTCTGATTTAAACACATGATCTGATAGTAAATACATGATCAGAGTGTGGAAGGTTTAACCAGCAGGGGGTGCAGTAGGATCTCAAATGGAGGTCAAACTGAACCTATTAAAGGAGTAGTTCGCCCAGAAATGAAAATCTGATACAAATTTTACTCAGGCCATCCAAAATATAGTTGAGTTTGTTTCATCATCAGAACAGATTTGGAGAAATGTAGCATTACATCACTTGCTCACCAATGGTTCCTCTGCAGTGAATGGGTGCCGTCGGAATTAGAGTTCAAACAGCTGGTAAAAACGTCTAAAATATCCACACAGCTCCAGTCCATCAGTTAATGTCTTGTGAAACCAAAAGCTGCATATTTATACGAAACAAATCCATCATTAAGGCGTTTTAACTTCAAGGCCATAATCCAAATAACACTTCCTCCCAAAAAAAAAAAAAAAAGTCCCCCTGTTGGCCTCTCACATCAAAATTCACTAAACATATTTGTTTTGAACTGTTTGGTTTGTAAACAGTTATCTGTGCACATTTCCCTCCGGATTCAGACGAGACGACTTTTTCACTGGAGAATGAAATATTGATATAAAACTCGTATTTTAGCCGGAAGCAACGGTTTGAAGTCAAAAATGTCTTTATTTTTTCTCATAACTGATATTAATGATGAGTTAGAGTCATGTGGATTACTGGGATGTTTTTATCAACTGATTGGACTCTTGTTCTGACGGCACCCATTCACTGCAGAGGATCCATTGGTAAGCAAGTGATGCAATGCTAAATTTCTCAAAATCTCATCTTGGATGGCCTGAGGGTGAGTAAAACATTTAGCAACTTTCCAGTTTTGGGAAAACTATTCCTTTACCCTTTTTGCAAGAAGCTGCTTTTACTTTTTAACTAAATTTGAGCTCCAGTTAAGGTCAGTCCTCTTGCACATACTTGGTGCATGTCCAATCTTGTTTCAAACAGCTTTAAAAAAAGGTTTTGCAACCTCAAACACAACGTTAAGAAAAGACCCAAGAGGCACTGGTTTTAAAAAGACTGTTTTTTTTTTTTTTTTTTATTTATAATCCTGAACCAAACTATACAAAGCAGTGGTCAAAAAGCAACCAAAACACAATAAAAAAAAAAAAAAAAAAGTTTAGCTTGAAGGACTGAAAGAACACCAGTACCAGCATACAGTTCTGTTATAGATTGTTTTTTTGTTTTTTTTCTCTTCCCATTCTGCACTTCCCATATAAAACACAATGATAAAACAAAACCCCCAAAACTGTACATAAGGATAGAAAGATACAATCCTTTTAAATGCATATGGAACAAAAGACCTTCAAGATTTAAAAAGGGGTTAATTAACATGTTAAGAGGGCAGGCGATGTGTTGACTAAGGAACCCCTCTCATTCATATGAGCCATCTGTTATGTTAACTGATCTGCCAAAGCGAGGGATTAACTTCTAGCAGCACAACCAGGTTAAACATTGTCTATTAGCCCCTGCTTAAAACTCATCTTTGGTCTTTAGTGGATCAGAAAAATGTCCCCCATGAAAATGACAGAACCTTAGGCTTTCAGTTGCTTGTGTGTACATCCGCTGGTCAATTAACAGAGTAGAATGTGTGCTTGTTAAACGTTTGCTAAAATAAACATCGTTTCTTTTAATACAGGGTTCTAATGTTGGTCCTATACCAATAAATAAGGTCTTACAAAAGGGGACAGGGTCATGATGTTATGGGCCTCAGTGCAATAAAAACGATCTTGTAGCGGCGAAAAGAAGGTCTGTGAAATATACAGGAAAGCACAAACTCTACTAGGTCAAACTGACCATACAGACAGAGCTACTGAAGGGTGGCGAGAGCTTTAGGCTTGGACCTCAGCCTCTGTGGAGTCGCCGTTCTCTTCTGTCTTCTGTTTCTTTGTTTCGACTGCCTCCTGAAAGCAGACGAGCCAAGATTAGATGAGGTAAAGATGACGGAAATGTTGTGAAATGCATCTGAAAGCCGAACCCACCTCCTCCTCAGCTGGACGTTTCACGGGTTGCACGTCTTTTTCTTCTTCAGCGCCGTTCTTCTCCTCCTCCTCTGCTTCTCCTGCTGTTAAAAGCCAAACGGATGTGTCAATAACCGGTTTCTGTACTAGTAACTTATGTAATGATGACACAGGCAAAGTCACACTCACCCTCCTCCTCATCATCCCCACCCTCTTCGTCCTCATGGGCTTCCTCTTCCTTGTGTGAAGCACCGTTAGTCTAAAGCAGAGAAAGCACCGTGAGTGAAACCGATACCAAATCTCTTATATCACCAGATGATTTGGGGATTTACGAGCAAAGTCAGTGATTAAGCATCATTACGATCATTTTCAAAGTTTTCGGGAGGGTCAGTTATGTAAAAGCCATGTGCTGAGAAACCATGTGCACAGCCTCGAAGCTGTCTTCTCATAAGATGCATCTGTGTCAGTCAGTTCGAACCCTAAACAAAGAGCAGCACGATGAAAGAGGGGGAGGGGGCCCTCCAACACCTGCGCGGCGAGCGGGTACTCGGGGACAAAAGCCACAAGGCCTGCTGGGAAATACTCAACGCTTACTGTTCCGTTTCCATTGGCAGGTGCGTCTTCGCTGCCGTTTTCCTTTGCAGCCTCCGCTGCCTCCTCAACCACCTCCTTCTTCTCTTTCAAGTCCTGAAATGAAGCAGACGTTTATCGGTTAATAAATAAACCCCCTCCAACTACATAAACAATGCAGCGTGTGAGTATCTCATGGGTAGTAAAGGGGAAAGTTTGTTTCCTTGAGTTTCTTCCCCACCCACGCACACAGATGAGCCACAGACCACACACACCAGCTGGCTGACTGCCTTTTAAAATACATTAAATGGCAAAGCAACACCAGGGTCATGAAAACCACCTCAGGTTTCGCCTTTAAAAACACTTTTAGAAACTATGCCATCATTTTATTTATTTTTTCAGAAATGTAGTACGAGCATCATGTAGGCGCAATGGGTCACTTTTTAAATGTTAATCGCAACTCAATGTGTACTAATATGAAATTATGTCAGAAAAGGTTGCATGCTTAATTGGCACTGCTGTTTAAAGGGGAAAAAATTAAATCCGATTGATTTTTTTTTTGTCTAATGTTGCCTGTGTTTTTTCTCTGAAATCTGCACCACAATAAATCTATTATAGAGACACTCAGTTCGAGTTCACGCCTTCGTGAATTAACTCTATTGTTCCGACACACATGCCGAGGTCACTAAAGGTCATTTCTCGCTGTCTTGCCCATTGCCCCTTTTATTCCCCGGTAGGAAACGTGCACGCGCATGCGCGCTCACGCACCGGGCTGGAAACAAAAGCAGGCAGAGCGCGCGCCAAAACAACGTGCTAGAGAGACTGGCGCGAACGAGTACAGCACGCGGCGGCGATATTCCCGCCTATTCGAGCGGCAGAGATCAAGAGCCTTGACTTTACACACACACACACATACACATTCAAAGAAAGAAAGAAAAAAAAGTGTGGCAGATGGTTCACCAATTTACTCCCCCCGGAACTCTCTATTTAACGTTAATAGGATATGATTACATATGAGAATATAATGTCGAATTTAGTCCTCAAAGAGGTTTTTTATAACTTATTGAATGGAATGTGCGTAACGGTTGTCTATTTAATCATTAATTTAAATACGATTCGGCGCGAACTGTGAATTAACGGAAAAAAGATGCTGATGTTCGAAGAATACTGTTTTAACATTTTCTCGGTAAGAATAACATTTATCGCTGATAAAACCTCTCACTGACTGGTCGCTTTTTCTCTATTTAATTACCAGGTAGGTCTAATTTCTTCAAATACAATTTTTTCACGCAAACTTACCTTTGCGGTGATCTCAGGGGTGGTGGTCGTATCAACAGCGGTATCAGCCATGATGGTTTATAGAGATGTTTCAAAGAAAAATGTCCGAGAAAAGCGTTAGAAGTGGTGGGATGAGGTAGGACACGGTCGGACGTGAGGAGGAAGAGTGAATCAAAACTGACTGAACCTGAGAACTGAAAGGCGCGTCGAGTGCAGCGCCAACCTCGCTGACATCTGATTGGACAGGAGCGTGGTAACGTAAATCCGCTCTTCGATGTGATTGGAGAGGCCGCTGTCAATTGTACTATGAAGACCCGCCCCTTCGCCCGCCCCACTTGTCTTGTTTTATTGGTGGAATATTTAATTTTACCTTTCGCCGGTCTTTTAAAAATGCTGTTATGAGTATCCAAAAGGTCAGGATGAATTTGAGCTTAAATAAAAATTTCTGACAACATTTTTTGTTTGTTTTGGTGCCTTATATTATATCTCTCTGTGTAAATTTGAAAAGATTGCTAATTGAGTGTTTTTTTAGCAATAATATGGAGAATATGTAAATTCATTAATGCAACATTCTTTATTTTTCTTTCCCTTTTGAGGAAGAACTGGTATATTTGTGTGTTATATTTGGTTTTGGTTGCCATTGTTTCCCTTTCTTTTTGAAAACGGCAAATCGTTCACTATTTCCCTTGACCTTTCTTTGAGGTCACCTCTTGATAACCGTTTTGTTTGGTTGGAACCTGCCTCCGAGTCTGCATAGATGAATTTAAGCTTCTTTGGGGGCTTTGTTTACAGCCACAGTTTCATTAGCATGTTGTATTCAGAGGCCATTGTGTCCCAGATGGAGACGCACCAGGCAGCTGTTTCATTCATAACGAGAAGTCACACTAAAATGCTAACATGACTATTCTACACCATCAAACATCTCAGATAACCAGATAACCAACTGATTTATGGCTTGAAAGATAAGCCATACGGTCAACACGATGACTAGCCTACCTGTTGCACAAGGAACAGATTACGGCTGCTGCTGGCAATGTTCCCTACCTCCCCTTTCAAGGGGTCAAAACCTCCCTCACATCTGTAATTCCTCAAAAAAAGTAAGTTCTCTAGTATACTAAACTATAAATAATATTCTTTCTCAGTAATCAAAAGATATTCTCAGTCAGAAATGTCCATAGAGGTGGAACTTTTCCTCAGGATTTTCCTTTGCGCACACTGAGATAAAGAGTCCCCTCCCCATCTGAATCTCATCAGATCTGCCATACCGTGGTAACAAAGCCCACTTGGTGGTCACAGATGGTGTGGGCCTATGGTGTGCTCTGTGAGGGGTCAGCATGTAGTCTTTGTTTTATCAGATGGAGCATTATGCTAGACCATTGATTTAAACCTCAGATTTGACTCCCATGAGAAGCTGAAAACAGTGATTTGGAAAATAAAGCTTTATTCAGGCTAGCTTTTCTTAAGGAGCTGAGGTGTTTTGCAGATGTACTTTTTTTCACAACTTGGGTACAAACAATTTTGACACAACATACATACTACTTTTCAGGTGTACTCTAATGAAGTCTAGAGAGGAATATAACTTTTTGCTGCTATAACATTTTCAAAATCTTTCTCATTTATTTTGAAATTTGGCAAATTTTCTTGCTGTGTAAATCTTGTGAATGCATGCCTGGTTCAATTTTATTTTGGATTAGGCATTCTGGGTAAAATAATAGTTTGTGGTTCATCCTATTAAAAATAAAGGTTACAAAATGGGGTGTTCAGTGGTTCCACAGACTCTTAAAAATAAATGTTCTTTAATTGCATTTATGGTTCTTTATTTGCCTTCCGTTGCACAAAAGATTCTTGAGACTATTAAAATGTTCTTCACACTAAGAAAAAATGGTTCTTATCAGAAATGTTTAATTTTAAGGAAACAAAAGTGGTTCTTATGTGACATCAGTGCAAAAATCACCTTTTAGAACGTTTATTTTTAAGAGTGAAGAACAATTTTTGGTTCCACAAAGAACCTTTCAGTAAACAGTCCTTAAAAGAACCATGTTTTTCCTTCCTTAAACAACATTTTTATAATGAATAGAACCCTTTTTTCACTATATAGAACCTGTTGTGCAACAGAAAGATTCTATGGACGTTAAAGGTTCTTCATGGAACTATAGATGCCAATAAAAACGTTTATTTTTAAGAGATCATCCAATGGAAAAAAAAAATTAATTGATTAAAAAAAATAAAATAAAAAAATGAAAATGCACCACTAGCATGGATTTTCAAAAACTCTCCCAGTTTACCATTTGTCAGAAAAACAGATGCTCCAAACTCATTGGTTAAGCAGATGTTGATGCTGAAGCAAAGCAATGTTTTGAAACCACCATATTTTTAACAAGTAGAAATAAACATACAAATTCTAAAAAAAATAATAATAACCGCAGATCATAATCCCATCTGCATCAGTACAAGAAATAACATTAACAGCAGTGCCACTCAAAAAATGAATGAAACAGTGCTTAAGAAGGAAAACACAAGTCTTTAGATTGAAGGGTGGATGTAATTAGTCCCTAAGATGAAAGTGTTATATGCATGCTTAATCTGAGGAGGTTTTAAGAGCTTGTGTTTGGATTGGTTTTGGCAGTTTGTCAGAGTGGGTGGAAACCGATTGACAGAAAATGTATTTAGTCTCATGAAGCCCTTGTTTGAGTTTGGACCTAAACTCAGTGGAACACATGCACATAGAGGCTCTTTCATTGGGGAAATGAAGACCATATGTAGCACACACCGAAACAGCTGTCTGCTGCTGGAAGCCCACAATGTGTCTGCCGTACAAATCCAGACAAGTAACAGGCGTTTTTTTTTTTTTTTTTTTTTTTAAAGAAAACACTTCTTGTCCAAGCATTACTCATTCCCTGCAACTGGAAAATGGAAGCAATCGTAGAGGAGAGAATCTTTGTTAGGTCATTTCCTGTAGTTTTTTTTCCTTCTAGACCCACAGCCTGCCCACGAGCTAGATTTGTTTCCATGGATACTGGAACAATTCCAATGATTGCCTGCTGGTTTTTAGTGCGCTCTTTGATGAAGGAAAGCCTCGGAATAACCAGAGATGGGAAGAAGAATAGAGCCAACACGTTCCTGTAATCCTCACATCTTCTTTCATGCAGTACGACTAGTTACTCTTCTTTCTTTCTTTCTTTCTTTCTTTCTTTCTTTCTTTCTTTCCTGGGATATCAAAAGGTTACACTGTAAAAATGATTTGTTTCGAAGTTTAAATAATGATTATGTGAAAATTGTTTCTACACACCATATTTTCAGTGCAACTGCAAATAAAGATCTGAGATGAAATCTAACTCTACGTAATTTACTGTCTTAAAGAGACAGTTAACCCAAAATAAAAATTTTGTCATCATTTACTCACCCTCAAGATTTCCAAACCTTCAGAGTTTCTTTATTCTGTCGAAGACAAGAGAAGATATTTTGAAAAATGTGGGTAACCAAAAAGTTGACGGTAGCTATTGACTTCCATATTATGGAAAAAAATACTATGGAAGTCAGATATATATCTTCAGTGTAATTGCAAATAAAAATCTGAGATGAAATCAAAATGCACATAATTTACTGTCTTAATGCATGTTCCTTATTGGCCACAATTTTTCAGTGCCTCTGAAATGACTTGCCATTTCACCTGGCGTCACAAATCCCTCTTCGCAACTTCTTGGAAACCTTCTGGCATGACAATACAATTGGTTCCTGATTAAAGGAAACCTATTATGCCCCTTTTTACAATATGTAATATAAATCTCGGGTGTCCCCAGAACGTGTCTGTAAAGTTTCAGCTCAAAACACCCCACAGATAATTTATGATATCATTTTGAAAATGCCTATTTTGAGTGGAAGCAGAACACTGTTTTTGTGCACGTCTCTTTAAATGCAAATGAGCTGCTGCTCCATGCCCCCTTTTCAAGAACAGGGCTGTGCCTTTACAGCTAGTTCCTCAGATACTCTGCTAAAAACATCTGTTTTGGTTTTGATTATCATGTCTATATCAATCATGTTTTTTTAAAGCCATACGTTTCTGCATGTGCACTAGGCGGTTTAGTGAATCACAACACACTGGGCCAGCTAACCAATCTGAGCCCATTGTGTATTTCTGAGGGAGGGGTTTCTTAAAACCAGGAAATCATCAGAGCGTTTATCGGAGTAGAGACAGAGCGGTGTAGAATAAAGGTAAATTATGTGAAAAATAATGTTTGTTTTTTTTAAAAAAAAGAAGCATTAACACATGTTAGACTGCACCCTGAGTTACTGAGTTGTCCTTTTTCTCGTTTTCTGGGTTGGTAGATGCACCGGGGACCCGATTATAGCACTTAAACACGGAAAAAGTCAGATTTGATATGTCGCCTTTAATAAAATTAAGTCCCACCTACATTTTTCAATTTGAATATTGTCTTTCAACTCAGATTTTGAATATAAAATGGGTTGCGAATGGCATTTTAGTAGAGCTGATGCACTACTATCTTTAATATTCAAAGCTGCTATTTACAGTTCCTCCATGAGATTGTACAGGGATTACTTGTAAGCAAATCATCAACTCTTATCGAGTCAGCAATGACATAACTGCACATAATCAAACTTCAGCTTTCATAGTGACCTCAGATAACCCCATATATCTGTGGTTACTATAGAGACCTGTCGTCAAAAGTCTGTAACTTCCCCTTTGGTCAGTGAGGGAAGTAATTTGCAGTTGCACCTGAATTTTCGAGACAAAAGGCTGCAACCTGACCCTTGGAATTTCAGGGCTTTAGGGTAGTTTGAGGAGGAGTTTGTCAATGATCAGGGGTCAGGATTAGGGAAGAAAAGGTCACCATATTTGGAGAAATCAGAGGGAGGGCATGGTGTTCCAGCTGTGTGCTTTTGTCTTGAACAGCGGTAACCCTTAACACTGAAAATCAGCCACATGTATACTGAAAAAAAAAATGGTGTAGAAACAAATTTCACTCAGAAATTGCTAGTAAATTTCACATTTTTAGAGTGTAGAAAGCAATTGCTGCAAGGGGTCTGAAACAAAGAGTTTTGCGTCAGCATATGAAGGCAACTTTTTTATTTTTTATTTTACAAAACAACAATTTAATTCCTCTTTTATAAGTTGCTTTTGCTAACTAACATTGAAAAGGTACGTTTTTCAAAGCCTCAAGTAGTAAAAAAATTCAATTCAGACTATTAATGACAAAGAACAACATTTATATCTTGCAAAATCTGCACAAATCAATTACAACCAGACATGGTCACATTTAACCTGCACTTTTGTCCCAACAACTTTTATTTGCATCTCTCATTCAGGCTCTGTGTGCACACTGTAAAACTCCAGGGTCAGTCTTTTGTGTCCTCTATCCAAGCACAGACTTTCTAATAGGGGGTGATGCTGTGGAATGTAGCCAATTTGGCCCCCGTCCTGAATAGTGACGCTCAATGAGGCATGCTGGGTACTCCAGTAAGTGTGTCCACTGCACTGGCAGTTAACATAACAAAGACTATGAGATGTAGATGAATGAATTACAGAAGTAGGGCAGTTCAAGTAATGGGATTAAAAAAAATGAATAGGCTGATCATAAAAGCACAGGTCTCATCAACAACCTACAAAATTTGAGGAATCATTCATTAATCATTTATTAATATTTTGGATTAGGTGCTGCTCAAATGACTAAACTTATGGCACTGGGGGAAAAGTTTGGAATAATTAAGATATTTTTTGTGTCTTATGCTAAACAAGGCTGTATTTTTTTTATATAAATCCAGTAAAAACAGTAATATTGTAAAATATTATTACATTAAAAAAAAAATCCATTTTCTATTTGAATATATTTTAAAATGTAATTTACTCCTGTGATGCAAAGTTGAATTTTCAGCATCATTACTCCAGTCACCAGTGTCACATGATCCTTCAGAAATCATTCTAATATGCTGATTTGCAGCTGTAGACACATTTTATTTCAAAAGTGGCAGTAAATAAATTTATAATGTTAAGAATCTATTTCAAATGAATGCTGTTCTTTTGAACATTCTATACTCATCAAAGAATCCTGGAAAAGAAAAGGAAAGAAAATGAAATATTAGAATGATTTCCGAAGGATAGTGTGAGAAGTCAGCTTTGCATCACAGGAATAAATTACACTTTAAAATAGAAAACTGTTATTTGAAATTGTAATAATATTTTAAAACGTTTGACCGGTAGTGTGCATTTAAGCAATGTAATTGAGCAACAATGATTGCTTACAGTGCAATAAAGTTCTCTCTGAATGAACAATAAAGATGCAGTGAGTTGATGACATACGTTTTACCAGCACTGCTGCATTACACAGTCTAAGAGACTTGATTACTTGCTCCTATTTCTAGTGGAAATTTCCATTCTTTCACCACAGGGAGGGTCTTCTAAACAGTTCCCTCCCATAATTCCTCCTTACCTGTGATGATCATTTAGATGAGGCTGTGCTTCACCCATATTCAGGAGGATGATCTCATTACCAAAGCCACTCCTCGCTAGAAAGTTTTCCAACGGTCTGCAGGTCTTAGCAGGTCTTAGTCAAAATGAAGGCGGTCTGAAACCAAATCCTCATGTTCCTAACATGTGGATGTCTGATGTATGTTAAACTCCAATGTTTTACAGTCATTGGATATTTAACAGTTTAAGAAGTAACCAATCAGATTTCATTCCCCCGGATCTGTACGGTAGCTTTCATTTGCAGCAGATGATAATGCACAAGGGAATTAAACAAATGACCAATAATCCAGATGGCAAATTAGCATTTCCCTCTTCAAGCTGCAGCTGACATTTCTCCCATTGGATTTGATTTGGGATGCATGCAAGTTCAAACATATGATGAGATATTCATACCAATTAAATTATCTGCAAACTGCAAGATCTGCAAGAAATGTAGTTTTCCAGAGAAACACTGGCAGATGCAGTGTTGAGCTAATCCGAAGCGCAACCCACAAGAGCTGCCATATACACATTAGTTTTACAGGACAAAGAAGTCTTTATACACAGCCAGAGCTGCTCAGAAGTTATTGCACAGTGTGCAACCATCACATACTACATCAAACCTTTTCATCTGTTCCTTATAAAGCCATGCTGCAAGGTTAATAGTTAAACTAGATTTTCTGAAGAAAATGTGAGCAGTGTTTGACTAACCTCACTATGGTGTGCTTAAACAGTTTGATTGGATAAATTGCTCTAAAACAGTGATGTGATGTTATATGTTCAATGTTATTTTATTATTATTTATATAGTTATATTTATTAGTATTTATTCATATTTTTTATTTTTATTTTTCATTTTAATTATATACTTTTGTCTTTTTTTAAAAAACATTTCTATAGTTTTATTATTTTTTAAGCATTTCTGTATAGTTTTATTTAATATTTATTTGTTTTTGCAATGGTATTACTTCATTATAAACCTTATTTATTTCATTTAGTTGCCAAGGCCAAGGCAACATTTTATTTTATTTTATTTTATTTTATTTTATTTTATTTTATTTTATGTTAAAATCCATTCTCTTTTCCATTCAGATGGGCATCATTGTCATTACTGTTTTTTGAACTTCCAGCTATGAACACTATTTTTAAGACAGTGAATCATGTTAAAAATAGCCCAACTTTTTTTCTTTTTTTAAAAAGAAAAAGAAAAAAAAAGCAATTTTGTTTCATGCCACTGCACTCCAACTAGGCTGAACACAAGAACAAGTTTTATAAGCAGTCCAGAATAAATGTGTCTGATTGGGGTCAGATGAACCTGAAATGGTGTAATTAAACTGGTCTTTTAACCCTGTAATGCCTGACATATGAAATAAAGAAATGGAATAGTTGAACATTAGACAAATTAGTAATCAGAGTAATAAAAAAAAACTTTTATATTTTTGTTGAGTATCACATTCAGTTCATCAGGCTTTTATGGCTCATATATATATATATATATATTAAGATCTGATAATATTCAGAAGCTCAAACTGAGAAAAACTATACTGAAATTTATATGGTCAAAAATTAAGATGAAAATTTGAAAACTTATGTAAATCAATAAGGTGTTTATAACAGTATAGCAAATTCCTTAAATAAAATTATATAAATGTCAGTTGTATCTCTATACGTCCCAATAATAATGATATTTAAATAATCAAACATCTGTAGTTTCTAAACATAATAATGCAATACAATGTTGATTAAGAGAGAACAAATAAATGTTCCACAAAGCCTGATGATCATATTTGATACTCACATTTTAACCAAAAAAAAAAAAAAAGTAATGTATGGATAATCAAATAAAGTTGCTTCAGTTCAGCATGTGTTCATCTTGACATATTTCTTTTGTTTACTTTATGAAAATCAGTAAAGATTTCACAGCAAAAATACATGCAGCAACCTCAATTAAGAGTGGGACATTTTATTTAAAAAAAATCATATTAAAAGGCCTTTTATATGCTAAAAAGTATAAATGATCAGTCAGCTGACAGAAAGCAGGTAGCAGATTGTGCACAGATTCTTCAGCAAATTTTTGATCTTGATCATTTAGATTCCTTCAGAAATTTGCATATCAAATATGATAAATTAAAGGCTGATTAGTCCACTACCCTTCAATGCAAGGATTTTATCACCATGATTTAGGAAATCATTCACGTTTTGAGCACAAACACTGCAGGATGAGTTACACATTAAAGTTTTTAAAAGTTAAGTTTTGGGGTTCGCTTAAATCACTAAACTTGCATGTTTAGTGCAAGCAAAGTAAGTACCATAGCATTCTGCCAGCAGTACAAACAGCTAAAGTTGGTGTGATGGGGTTTATGTGTCTGTTTTAGGCCACACTGACCTCAGCCCCTTTGTGAGGCTCCAACAAAGAACCATCTGCAGGGCAAGCGAAGCTGAGACAAGAGACAGAAACATGGAGGACTGACTGACCAACTGGGGGAGGGACGGTGGTTTGAGAAAGATGCAGAAACAGGGACAGAGAAGAACAAAGACAGATGAGAAAGTGAGGAACAGGATCGGTGGGCTTCCTCTGCACAGATCTGTAAATATACAATGAGGTAATTTTGCGGTGAAGGGTAAACCAACTATGGTTTCTCAGATGAGAGCACAGAACGAAACCCAGCACACGGTCAAGAAAATGGAGGGCTCTTGTAATCTTTTGCAAACATACTTCCTTAACAGGACTGGATGAAAGTAATTAGAGCTCTCGGGGGCTGGGTTCTGGTTAACCATTTCACGGCCGATTTCAAAAGCCCCTCTGGCTGATCTAAATAGATCAGTCTAAGAAGAATCCACCAACTTTGAGAAGTTTGTGACGGCATGAGCTCACAACTGTACTTATAAAACATTTAACATGCTCCTGCATGTACATTTGCAATGCAAAGCAGAAGTGAAGATTAAGAAGTCAAGAGATGCGTGGCACTGTTATGTTTTAAAGGTCTAATCGACAAGAAGTTTGAATTTTAAATACAGTTTCAAGCACATTACCTACTCCGATGAGGAAAAAAAGAAAGAGCTCAGAACTCTCAAGAACATGTCTAGGTCACATCTCAAGATGAAGAACTATGTTTCATAAAGTGATATGTGCATGCTGTAATGCATTCGCATTTTTCTCAATAGTGATGGTCTCATAACAGCATCACAGTGAAAATTATTCTAAAGGCCTATTTACTCCAAGAATAAACTATAAACTTATAACATACCACAACTATAAGGAAAACAATAGAGGAATGATATCAAGCAGTTATAAAGTATAATACCATTTAAACAGTATATAATTATATTTTAGCATTAACGTAATTTTCCGTAATTGTTACAAAAAAGCTAACCAAAATAAAATGGTTCTAAAAGTAACCTTAATTTCTTAAAGCAAAAAAAAAAAAAAGTGTAAATATTTAATAAACATTTTAATAAAAAAAAAAAAAAAAAAGAATATATATATATATTAAAAAGGTTCCATTTGTTAGCAAATTCATCTTATTGTATTTTTTTTTTTTTTTTTGTCAAATTATGATCCAAACATGCTTAAACTGGGTTTTACCTCATTCTTTGACATTATGCATGTCAATGTATTTTTAAACATTTAG
>JAFVLL020031207.1:0-55546 GCA_021397915.2 Tor tambroides
TTGAGATGCACCTGTATGTTCGTCCAGCTTCGTAAAGGCCTGACGCGCACTGATTTGTGGGTAATTTCGTTCTCCACTTTTTGTGAATATGTTGATGCTCACTTTAAAAGAAACATCAACAAATCAATCAAATACATTTTTATGAAAGATGAACAGTTAACAGTTAAATTTTTGTCTGTTTTGTCTATCAGTTATCAAATGTCTTCAGAAGACTTGGAATATGTACAAATAATGTGGTTAATTTTTATGGTGATGTTCTTGGTAGGCTATGAAACAGTGTACCATGGTATTACCAACTGATACTGTCAGTGTCATTCACCACCTTATTGTGTAATATAATACAGCACAATATGCATAGTTAGCATTAATACAAAATGCAATATGCAACAGAAATAAAGACAGACAGAGAGAGAGACAATATACAAATTCTTTCACTGAATGGATTCTTCCAATACAATGAAACAGACAAACACAACTGCATGTAGTAACTCCTGGCCTCGCTACAGTTTGACCTACACAATATTAACACCATTAATGGAAATCCTATATACATAGACTCTGATGCATATGATCAAACATAGCTTTCAACTTTACTGTGTTACAGCAACATTATATATTTACCTGAGGTTGCATCCCACTCACCATCACAAATTATTCTATTGCAATAGGACAGAAAAAAAAAAATCAGATATCCTGACCAATTTTTCAATGCAATTACAGCACGCAGACTAAAAAGAATCACCTTATGTTACTACCACATGATATCTATTACAACAAGAAGAGGTAGGGATGACAGTTTGGGGGTTTTGTTCTTTTTAACTCAGGCTCAGACATGTAAACATGTCTCTGCTGTGCTATTTGCTTCTCCTGTTTCATAACAGCCACAGGTGGTGTGTAATTTAATGCTTTAGTATGAAGACAGTGAGCATGTTGCTAACCTGCAGGAGGATGTTAAACTTGCCTGCTGACTCCACAACAGTTTCCCTTTGTTTCAGTAAATGTAGAGGCAGTTATTACTGGAATCACACAAGCATTTTGTTTTATTAATTAAAAGAAATGTGTAAATCTCAAACACAATATATAATTTTGCCTTCCAGAAAATTAAGATATATTAGAGACAATTAAGATTTATTTTTTATAAATTTTGACATTCCTTCAAATCAATTAAGCACATTTTGCCCTGAAACTCTCAATACCATAATGCATCTAGATGTAAATTTTTTGGACATTTGTCATTTCCATTACTATATAATACAGCAATTAAATCAGCATAAAAATATACAAGTACTATGAAAAAATACAGTTAGAATTAATTATGTATTTAATTTTGTTCAACATTTCAATAATGTTTTTTCCATTATGTTAATGAGAATTTTGAAGCAAGAGTTGCTTAAAATATTCTTAATTGTTCTAAAATACTATTTCTTTTTTTCCCCTCTTAGTGTTAGGATGAAAAATGACCTTACAGCTTGACATGATTTGTGACATTCAGAAATCAAATCCCAGAAATCTCAAACATTGTGAGGCCCTGCTAACAGACACATTGTCAATGTATATTATTAATTCTCTGGCGATTTTCATCTATTTTCATGCCAATAAAGCTTCATGAATCTTATAACGATGGTTTAACAGATTTAGACAGACTGAAAGGAATCTGGGCTTTTCGTGCTGACAATTTTCAGACAGTCATTTCCACCTCCTGTCAAACAAACTCTCACACACGTACACATCATTGTAAGGTAATATGTTTAATGGAAGCCAAAGAGTGTTGGGTGACTGAAAAACCAAGTAGCCATAACCTCACGTAGCCTGGTTTGTTTCCAAGTCTGTGAGCCGTAAAAGAGCATACGAGAACAAAGAGACTTATCACCTAGGAAACAAAATCAAACTCTGATACCTGCTTTGCTTTATAGGAACCCAACAGGTTTGTATTGTAAAGACAACATATTATTCTTACCTAAATGTGAGGTTGCCTACAGAGTAAATTGAGTTTAAAGGAACAGTTCACCTCAAAATTAAAATTCTATATGATAAGGCTGATGAGAGAGAGGTACTGCACAAACTTCTATTGTGTCTGGTGAATGCACCAAATTTGAACTAAACTCTATCTGAAACCAACTGAGAAGTGCTCTGGGTTCTGTTCAGGATCAACTTTCCTTTTACCTCCACAAGTCAAACAAACGGTCATGTGGTTGGATTGAATCCTGGAGTATTTTGTATTACATGTTTTTAGATGACACTTTCTTAATATCCACAGTAAGATTATTAAAATGGCAGAATTAATAAAGGTTTGTGTAATTGAAATGTATAATCAAATATAAAAATCTTGTATAGCATGTACAAATGGTGAGATTATCTACACTTCTGTCCAATCACAGAGCATCTCTTGAGGGACACAAGCCACAACAACCAACAGCTTCATGACAATGAAGCAAAAAAAAAAAAAAAGTTTATTCAACAGCTAGTTTCATGTCAGTTTAATGATTTCTAACATTATTTAGCAGTTATTTAGTTTTAGTTACAAGGTTATTTTCATTAACATTTTAGAGAATATGAGTACTGTAGATGAAATCTGTTATTTAAAACCAAATCTTATGCAAGCATCATTTCAGTCTTGTTTAACAAGCAAAAATCTAGACACAACAAAATCAACTGAAATCCCTAATATTTCATTCCCAAGTTCAAATCATTAAGCTGTAAACGTGTTCTCCGAGGAATGTTCAGCCTTCATCCTGCAACAGTATCCATGACAACCAGGTACAGTTGGGAGTTGGGAGATCTGCTCCTCTCTTCCTCACGCTGCTTCTATGGAAGTGTCTCCATTTCTGCCCTGAGGCTGAGAAATCAGAACAGACATGATACAGCGTTACACACTTGAAACATTCTCACACACAAATTTAGTTTCACCCATTAGGGTTGGGTAGGATTTAAGAAATGGCTGAATTTGAATGGAACTGGTCACACTCACAAGATGCTCAACTCAGTTCTGATCGGTACACAACGTTATCTGACATCAAGATTCATTTGATGGATTAAATTGTTTGAGGCGTGTTTAAAATATTACCTTGACAAAGATGCGTGAAGGCAGGAAGCGACGTAGCAGTTGATTGGAGATGTTTGGAAAGCGCGGCATGTTGATGTTGAGCTGAGGGAGGACTTGATATCCCGCCATCAGAGGATAGAAATTATATAACATCTCCTGTTCTGCACCGGGCAAAATCCTCATTCGCACCTGCACACAGACACAGAATGAGAACAAGACCTCCTGAGTGAATGAGTAGCAGTTGGAACAGAAGTTTAAGGGTTGTGGGTTTGTTGATAATCAGTGTGTAAAGAGAAACAAACACATTTTTATTTGCTACTTGTTTGGTTACTCTTCTAAAAGAATTTTGCTTCAATCTCTATATAGATTTCAGACACCCTTAGACTAATTGAGAGTGAATTTCCTCTGGATCATCTGGATGTGTTTTTCCATTAGTTTTTATTAAGACACATTAAACGTTTATTTATTATTGAAATAAAAGTAAAAAGGGAAAAACACACCCAGGTGCTTTAAAATCCATTTAGTTTAGTATTCATGAAATAAAATGTATGTGAAGGAAACATGAAGCAACCTTCTATATACTGACCTGTTTGAGTCCACTAAACATAAATGCATCGCTGGGCTCCACGCTGATCTCGACATCCTGAACCAGCCCGGTTCGATTCTCCAGATGGTACCGAACAGGTAAAGACTCGCGCACACGACCAAATGATGTCAGCTCTAGAACACAAGAGGGTAAAGGTCTGTTCACACCAAGAATGATAACAACAGTTATAACTATATTTGCATCGTCTCCAACCAACGCTAATGCTCTGTTTATTCTAAGCTTGTGTTCTGCATTTACGAAGTAATGAAAATGGATGTAGGTGACCTGCCGCTGATTTTCGTTTTGCAAAATTACGCAAAAACAGATGCTTTTGGATATATGAGACAAAGGGAGTTGAGAGAGTCTGTCACTCTGCTTAAAGATTTTAGCTTTTGAAGACAAATTCCATGAGTCAGTATCAGTTTCAGTTTTGGCTGTTCTTGTTGCATTTACACAGCTTTAACCAGCAGATTTCCTCAGCATGCTACATTTTGAGTGCATCTAAACAGTGAAACTAACTAGTGTAATCTGATCTAACAGTGAATTTAGCTAACACAGTCAATGTAGTGGAAAAAAGAAACTCCTTCACTGCAACAAAGGAGGCAAGATAATGTTGTCGAAACTAGCACTGGAAAAGTGAGGTAATTTTATTTTACAATGTTTGCTGTGTAGAGCTTCTCCGCAATGTCTTCTGCTGTTTTAAATGTGTGAGCCCTTTAAATTGCACTGAATTCAGCTGTCAGTGTTTTATCGTTAATCAGCTTGAAAAATCATTCTGAAAGTGATCCCAACAATATCATTCCTCTATATCGTTATAATTGTGGTGTGAACTGCATTAATAGTTAATGTTATTATTCTTAGTGTGAATGGACCTTAAGAGAGGACGGACAGAATGAATTACAAGACTGAGAAAGTACAGATGATTCAACATATACTACTGATTTTAACATAAAAACAGACTGACCTGCATGGACATAAAGTGGAATATTCTCGACCATCACATGTGGCAGAATAATGATCGTTCGCACCACTGATGTCTCAGCAAATGCTGACTTTCTGGATTAAAAGAATGTTATACAGGAAATTAAAAACTGTGTGCTTTTATAATTTGTTACAGAGTATTTATTTAAGCAAGTTATGAATGTACACACTTTAACATTCTTTATAGTAAATGGCTTATAAGACAATAGCATGAGAAAAAGGAAAGTCATGGCTTGCATGTAATATACAGGGTAAAAGTGAGAGTATATAGAGTGCCGTCACCTCTTCCAGGAGATGATGTAGTGTCCAGATGCCACAGTACTGGTGCCGTTCTGAACAGGAGGACATTTGAGCAGGAAACACTCACTGGCACATTCACTGGTCTGAAGCGTGACTGGAGACACAGTAGAAATGAATCAAAGTCAGGCCCTAAATAAATGTATTTTCTAAAAAAATACCACCATCAGAAATAAAGTTCTCATACCCCCTTCTACTTGACTCTGAGGCTGATCGATAGCAGTCATAGTGGAGGCCAGCTGCACTTCACTGTTCACCAACTCGATCGGCCATGGAGATGCACTCAAAATATCCATCATCAACAAGAAGGGGATGTCCACATACACACGCTCCAAATGCTCAAACTGTCACACACACAAACATAAAACTGTACCAACCTTACAAAATATGTGTTTTTAAAACTCTGGACACATAAATGAAAAATCTGTCCTCATTTATCCATCTTCATGTACAAAACTTCTCCTTTTGTGTTTCACAGATGAAAAAGTAACGAGATAAGATTGAGTAAATAATGACAGAATTTTCATGACTAATATATTACTCAAGTGTAGAGGGAGGGCAGCTCTTACCTTACTAGACACAAACTTCATAGCCACTTCAAAAGGAACAACTGTTTCTAATGTAACAGTTTCATCCTGCAGGTGAAGAACAAACATAATACAACTCTGTGAATGAAACTGAACACTGGTGTATAGATTATGCCTCAAGAAACTAGGTCGGGGTGAAGTTTAACAATTTTTACAAAATCTTTCCGTAGCATTCAACAAACAATTGCATGGGTTTTGATGACAGGGTGTTAGGATTCTGCATACTTTGTGACACTTGCAGGTGATGTCCTTGCCCTCGACCGTGGCACTCACAGAATAAGCCACGTGAAACAGTAATATTCTGGATCCAGTGCTCACACAGTGGATATATAGGGGCTTTACAATCTGACACACAAGAAAACAAGTACACAACATTATACTGAAGTCAAGATCAGCTGACGATCAGTTTTAATCAATTAAATCTGTCAAACTCAGTGAAAAGAAACAGCACCTTCTGTCCAGGTTGCAAATCTCCGAGGGGAATGTCAGGAAGCAGGGCAGGATGAGAATCATCACACACCTCAGTGCCGTTTAGTGTGATTTGGGTTGACTGTGTGAGATTGGCATCCTGACCTAATTGAAACAATAGAAAAACACAAATATATTTTTATATAAGATTTTTTAAGAGAAATTATTGCTTTTATTCAACAAGGACACATTAAATCGATCAAAATTGACAGTCAGGAACAGATTTATGTCAAATAAATGGTGTTTTACTTTCTATTCATCAAATAATCATGAAAAACATGTATTATGATTTGAACAGCTGTTTTCGACATTGATAATAATAGAAATGTCTCTTAAATCAGAATGATTTCTGAAGATCATGTGACACTGAAGACTTGGAGTATTTCTGCACAGTTTACAAAATATACTCGTCCGGGTTAATTAACATTAGAGTAATGAATGATGCTAGGGCTGCAACTAATGATTATTTTGATAATCAATTAGTTGGCTGATTATTTTTTCGCTTAATTGGATAAAAAGCTTTTCTTTTTTTATTGACAAAATACACTATGCCACGTGCTGCCCAATGCTGTCCTTCAAACAGAAATGCCAAATGAATGCTGTAAACATACTGTATGGTGAATATATCTATCTATGCTATACATCAGGGATAGGCAATTTCGGTCCTGGGGGGCCGGTGTCCTGCAGCGTTTAGCTCCAACCCTAATCAAACACACCTGCCTGTAACTTTCTAGTGATCTTGAAGACATTGATTAGCTTCTTCAGGTGTGTTTGATTAGGGTTGGAGCTAAACTCTGCAGGACACTGGCCCTCCAGGACCGAAATTGCCTATCCCTGCTACACATCATGTGCGAAAAGAGTTATAAAGCACAGTTTAAATGGAGAGTTTAAATAGACAAATGGACAAAGGACAGTTTAAATCCCTACACTACAAATGGAGATAATATTGAAGATATTAAAGAAAAACACAAACTCAGTGTTAACAGATGAGAGGAATGTTCTGCATGAACAGACACATTCACTCTGAATACATTAACCTGTTACTGTCATTTCTTTATTCTGTAAATGTAAGGAACATTTTAAATTTATATTCAGTTACATGCTGTTATCCCTTTATAGTTATTATCATAAAATGCTAGAATTACAGGTTGATTTTTAAACCTAAATTTAACATCCAATAACAGATATTTCAGTAAAATGAATATTTTTGCGCTGCATATTAATTTTCTCTCTCTCTAGATTATTTGTTGCAGCCCTAAATGATACCTCAAATCATGTGTTTTGATAGGCATGCTATTAATTTTGTAAGCAATTTTTCTTACGAATAAATGTAAAGACCATTTACTAACACATAATGAGATTTTTGTTCCAAACAACATAGTAAGTACCTGGTTTGAGGCCTGCAGTAAGTTTGATGTCTTTGGCCACAGTGTCCTCTTCTGATTGGATGGTAACAATCATACAGTACATCTCATTGGTCAGTGCTGGAGGCTCATGAGTCAGCTGTACAGAGATTTTGGGCACTCTGGAGATGATCCTAAATGGGCATGATGGGAAGGAAAACATTTTCATTTTATGTTTATAATTTAGAAACTGTATCCAAAAGAAATGCTTCTTGGAATGTGTATTAACAAAATAAATAAGGTCCATTTTGATTTCATGCTGATTAAATATTTCTGTACTGACAATGACATAATAGATTTCCTGATTTTTAATATGTATAATTTTTTTTTTTTTACTTACATAGTGCTGGACTGTATAGTAACTGTGTCCCAATCCACGTGCTGCTCTGGGAGGCGTGTCCTCCTCTTAAAGGAGCGGGACGCTTGCAAAGTCTCATGGGAAGAGGCAGCATCCCCCCAGCCACCCCGCCAGTTCAGATAGACGTATCGGGCTGTATCTCTGCCTAACATGAGTCCCACACTCGTGATCTGAAAAACAAATACAGACACAAAAAATACAAAACATACTATGTGATTAGTTGTGGCACCACTAAATCTGTTGAAATGAAATTAATGAAAATATATATTTCACCTCAATCTTCTTTCCAACATCTTCTGTTTTGGCTACAAATTTGAAGCAGTATTTGCGGGTTTTGCCGGGGACGAGACACATGTTCTCCTGGGTGGCAGGTTCTAGAATATCCTTCCCTTTAGAGGCGTCCTCCAGCAAACAGTACTGGTTATACTCCTGTGATTCAAACACAGCCACTGTTCAATGGAGTTGTGCATGTGTGTGTGTGTGCGTGTGTGTGTGTGTGAGAGGTGTGCTGTACCTGGTTGCTGAGGCTGACACATAGTTTTGAGAAGCGCACAGGATGTGGGCAGTCGGCTCTCACATAGACGTATAGCTGGACAGGCTCATCTATGTGGAAACTAGGGGACAGGAACTTGGCTTTGCACTGAACTGAAAATAAACATACATATCATTACGTTTTGTCATATTTACATCTATAATATATATGCTACCATTCAAAAGTCTGGGGTCAGTAAGATTTTTTTTTTTAAAAGAAATTCATATTTTTATTCAGTAAGGCTGCTTTAAATTAAACAAAATTTAAATTAAAATATTTGTTACAAAAGATTTTTAACTTTTTGATCATAAAAGAATACTTTAAAAAATGTATTAGTTTCCACAAAAAATTAAACATTGATAATAATAACAAATGTTTCTTGAGCAGCAAATCAGCATATTAGAATGATTTCTAATATGAAGAAACACATTATTCAATGCTTTTTACTTTTGCATTTACTTCTAGATTGATATATTAACTTGCTCAAGCAAGTGGCAAAACATTTTAACTACTTGCCTTGTTTATCTAAAAGTGCTCTTTTCCTTTAAACCTAGCCAAAAAGCCACATCTTGACTGTAATTGTATGCATTTATGGTGTAATTACTACATTTTCATGTCAATCCATGTTCATATTTAAGTTACTTTAATTCTTTGCTTGCAGTGCAGCAAAAATTGACTCGGTGCGGAAACGATCTCTGCACTGCTGCAGACGCACCGCTCCTGGAATGCACTGCCGGACCACAACCGCGTGCGCAATGTGAACACTTTAATCCGTTAACATGAGTGCGGAAAAAATACGCACTGCAAACGGAGTCATGTGAACCTGGCATTATGTGTGTGAACTGCGAGCATGCGAGCACTGAATGGTTTAAACACTGGCAAGAATTAAAAAGAAATGCAATTTATAAACTTTAATGACGCTGCCTCGATTGTGCAAGTGGCAATTCCTGTGTCAACTGTGCAGCTCGCTTATATAGTGCAGACGTGATGTGATCTGAAGCCATTTGCACATTTTGAGAGAGAAAGAGAGAGCGCACGTGGTGATTCACTCACGCTGTTTGTGAAATTATGTCTCACAGAAAGTTTTCAAATTAGTTTATAAGTTATTTAATGAAGAAATATGAATTCTACCCCACCTTCAGCATTATAAGTATTTCACCCACGTGTCATCAGCAGAGATCGTTTTTTTTGAGATCGGCCTTTATAGAGACCGCCGATCAAACATCCCAAAGTGATTATCGGCTGATAGTGATCGGCAGCCGATCGATCGGAGCACCCCTGGGTGAACTATATATTTAAATGTAGGGGTTATGGCCAGGATTGCAGTTCTCAAATTGATGATTATGATCAACCAGCCCAAAAGACTGGAAAGTGAATATTCTTTGAGTGCTTACCAAAGGGCACATAGTCCTGGACCTCAATGGTGAACTCATTATTGCCGGCCAGAGAGATGCGATCACTCCACAGAGACTGGGCCGTCTTCACAGACACTGGGTCACAGTCCGGTTCAGGCTCTGGGACTTCATTCTGACAATCACAAAATAAAATCTCAGCTTCATAAACACAACATCTCTATCTATAGCAGTACTTTCAGAATATTAAGACACTATATTTCATACATAAATATGATTATTTTCAGCTGTATCACTCAGCCCTGTGAGCTATATTTCCATACATACCATGAGCACTTTAATCAGATTCTTCTCAATCCTGGACTTCTGCTCCTCAGGGAGGATAGAGGCTAAACACACACAGGTACACCTGTTAATGCAGGAACTTTGGATTGAGGTGAAGTTGAGAGTCAATACATGGTGGTCATTTACCTCTGCCCACGAGCTCCATGGAGTAGGTGATGTAGTCTTTCACTTGACCCATGAGGTAGGAGCACTTCAAAGCCGTGCATAATATAGACGTCAGCAGAGACCACCAGCGCTCTGTACGGTAGTCACACATCACATAATCCAACAGTCTGGGGAGCCAGAATACAACAGTTATATGTACAGCTGCCACTGTCACAAGCAGAGTTCAATTTATATAGGTCAAACTTACAGTATACTGAATTTAACTCACTTTAATGCTTTGGTGTAGTCTTTTGCATGATAATATTCCTCTCCCATTTGAACCACTGCGGAGGGAAACAGCAAATAGAGAGAACAAAAATGTTATTGATTTACTATGCAATTAAATACAGAACAGAATATCTGGCTGATGAATACGTGTGTTTTTGGACTAACTGAGATGGCTCTTCATTCGTGGACACTTGTACTTCTTAAACTGAGCGACAGCATTGCTGAGGAGAGCAATGATCAGCTCCTGACAGAAACACACACATACAACCATTAGAAGACAAACACTGTTGGTTTTTATCTGTGATTTTTTATTTTTTTTTCTGTAAGAAACATACAACATTTTGAGAATTCAGAACTCAATACTTTCTGACCTGAACATTTGCATCTTAAAATATGAGTCTGAAGTCAAATTCACAAATGAACGTGAACTTTTAACTTATAATGAAATAACAGATATTTAAGAAAATCCCACCGAATGAGGAACGTCTCTCTCTTTAACTTGAAGAGCGAGGATGCCTTGTTTCTCCTTCTCAGAATCTGGAGGATCAATGCCTGAGGGTTAAAGTTCACTGAGTCAGAAATAAGACTTCATAACACCTGGATAAGTCAAGCGTTATATTTATACACGTCTGAAACAACTCATGCCATTTTACTGTATTTTTAATCTCAAAAAATATTACTATTCTTTTACATACACATAGAATATGGCGCTAAAATGATAAATTATTTATTTTTTTGTGTTCTACCGCAAAGAAAATATTAATATAAATATATAAAAAAATACAAAACAACAGTGTAATAAAACTGTCGGACTTGAGCTTCTTTTGATTTTGGGGTGAAACAGGACATGTTCTGGACAGGATTCATATGATTCAGATAGGGTTATAGTGTTTCTTAAGCCATAACTCACTCTGATGTCCCTGTCTCCAAGGTCTCTGTCCGTAAAAGTCTAGAGCTCCGGAGGTGGTCTCTAATGGGTCAGGTGCAGAGTAGCCCACGCCTGGCTGGAACAGTAAGAGTGGGAGATTTTGCATCACAAACTAAAATAAACTCAGATAACATTAATGATGCATTGCATTGTGGGCAGCAGTACCTCATGACTACAGAGCTGCCCCGCTTGCTGCTTGCGCTCCTGTGCATAATAAGCAGCCTGTTGATAGTAGAACCCTGGGTTCTGGGTCTGAATAGCGGTGAGGCCCAGTTTAATGGCCTCATCGAACAGATCACCAAACGACTGGAACCTGCAGAGACAGAAGGAACAAGCAAATGAGTGCATGTATAAAATCAAGACCAGAGGTCACCAGTGGAATCACTTATCAAATTAATTATAAAATTTTATATAATTCTAAACTTAGCATTTTTCTCCACATGTGCTAAGTATCAGGATTGTTGCACAACATTGCCCAGAAATCATTACGCAATGAGTCAGTTGGTGCGCTGGTTTTGTTTTTCTTACCTCATTACATAAATGTTATATATTCATAATGTCTGTTGTATTTTAGATCTTCATAATATTAATTACTCAACATGCACATTTCCTGAAGAAAACGTGAGTGTTGCTTGCCATGCAAATGGGTGTATGCAAGAGAGAGCTGACATATGGCTTGCTCACGTTGATATATGGTTGCTCGGGTGCTCTAAATGGTTGCTAGGACATGGCTAGATAGTTGACACTGAATTAAAAAAAAAAAAAAAAAAAATTGCATTCTGAGTGAAAATAGCCCACTCCCTTGACTCTACAATGTTCTGATCCAGAGATCTCATATTATTTTTCAATAGAAGTCTATGGTTTTATTTTTATAATAATAATAACTGATAATAATAAAAATCAGTTTAATGGATAACATTCATTCAAAAATAATACAAAGTAATTAATGTTTACGCAATGGGCAGGACATCAACTAACCAGAACCACATGGCATTAACACGAGAACAACAACAACAACATTTTAATAACTACTAATCATTCAGTCAAACTCTGACTGAAAGATGGACATTTTTATATCTGCAATTCAACCCTATAAAAACCTTGAAACAGTTAAAACCCTGATTTGTCCAAAAACATGAAATAAAAATGTGTGCATATGGCAGGGTTGAATCTTACTGTTTGGACATCCAGGCCGTGTGTTCAAATGCCAGCTCAGCGCTACCTATCTTCTTCTTGCACAGATCGATGTGTTTGCGGAACTGAGCAATGGCATCCAGGGGGGTGTTATGCTGAAAGCAGAGCCTGCAGATCTGTGAGAGAAGACCACCGGTAGACACTCAACAAAGAGATATACTCTGAACAAAACACAACTGAACATGACGGTGCTATTTAGAAAAGAATGAGAACAGGAAATGAACTCTGGCCAGGTTCCTGTGTGGCATTTACAGCTGTTTAGATGACACCTCATACTGCCCGTGTCAACATTTCTCATTTTTGTTTAGTTTAACCTAATATTACGAAAATAACTAAAACTGAAACAAAAAACCCCTAAAACATAATAAAAACTATATAGATATAAAAAAAACAGTAAAAATTACAAAACAGAAACACATCAAAATTAAAATGAAAACACAATTGTTAAAAAAAAAAAAAAAAAAAAAAATGTCAGTGATACAATGATAATATACACTGTCGCTCAAAAGTTTGGGATCAGTAAGATTTTTAATGTTTTTTAAGGGAGTCTCTTCTGCTCATCAATTCTGTATTTATTCGATCAAAAATACAGAAAAAACAGTAAGATTGAGAAATCTTATTGCAATTTCTAATATTGGTTTCCTATTTTAATATACAGGGTGGGCCATTTATATGGATACACCGTAATAACATGGGAATGGTTGGTGATATTAAAGTCCTGTTTGTGGCACATTAGTATATGAGAGGGGGCAAACTCCTCAGATGGGTGGTGACCATGGTGGCCCATTTAGAAATTGACCATCTTGGATACAACTTTTGTTTTTCAATAGGAAGAGGGCCATGTGACACATCAAACTTATTGGTAATGTCACAAGAAAAACAATGGTGTGCTGGTTTCCAACGTAACTTTGTTCGTTCATGAGTTATTTACAAGTTTCTCTTTGTTCACAGCCATTGACATGTCGAAGAGGTTAACACGTGAGGAGCGGATCAATCGTGTTGATATCTGGTGAGCATAGTAACGGGTCATTGCAGCAGATTTCAATGTAAGACACCCTACGAGACCACCCATCTCCCATGCTACAGTCAGCTTAAACTGCTTGCTAAGTTTCGTGAAACTGGTTCAGTGTTGGATTTGCCAAAATGTGGGCTATGAAAGCTGTCACTAATGAAGAAACATCAGTGGCTGTCCTAGCTTCATTCAGCAAGAGCCCACAGCGTAGCACTCGCCGCATGTCACTGGAGAGTGGTGGTCGAACATCCCTTCGGCGGATATTAGCTACTCACAAATGGCACCCTTACAAACTCCAGCTACTGCAGCATCTCAACGAGGATGACCCAGATCGGGCGCACAGAATTTGCAGAATGGGCAAAACAAAATTGGAACAGGACCCTCAGTTCACGCAGAGATTTTGTTCAGTGATGAGGCAAACTTTTATGTGAATGGTGAAGTTAACAAACAAAACCACCGCTGTGGTCTGACACTAACCCACATTGGATGGATCCCTCCAAGACTGTTGGAACAACAAAAGTGATGGTTTGGTGGTATATGGGGTACAACGATAGTGGGTCCATTCTTCATCAATGGAAACCTCAAGGCCACTGGATATTTGAAATTGCTACATGATGATGTGTTTCCCTCTTTATGCACTGAAGCTGGCACACGTTCCCTGAGTTTTTCCCAGCAGATGGTGCACCACCACATTATGGGTTTCTGCAGACTCAGGCATTCCTAGATGAACAGTTTCTGGAAAGTGGATTGGTGGGTGATGAGCCAGTTGAATGGCCCAAGGTCTCCGATCTGACCCCCTTAGACTTTTATCTTTGGGGTCATCTGAAGGCAGTTGTCTGTATGGTGAAGATACGAGATGTGCAGCACCTGAGAGCTACGGATACTGGATGCCTGTGCTGGCATTTCCTGCAGTGTTGCTATCAGTGTGTGAAAGTGGGAGAAAGGGTTGCATTGACAATCCAACACAATGGGCAGCACATTAGACACATTTTATAAGTGGTCAGAAACTTGTAAATAACTCATGAAAGAATAAAGTTACGTTGAAACCAAGCACACCATTGTTTTTCTTGTGACATTACCAATAAGTTTGATGTGTCACATGGCCCTCTTCCTATTGAAAAAACAAAAGTTGTATCCAAGATGGCCGACTTCTAAATGGCCACCATGGTCACCACCCATCTTGAGGAGTTTGCCCCCTCACATATACTAATGTGCCACAAACATGACTTTAATATCACCAACCATTCCCATGTTATTACGGTGTATCCATATAAATGGCCCACCCTGTACTTTAAAATAGAACTTACTTTTGTGAAGCAGCACTGAATTTTCAGCATCATTACTCCAGTCTTCAGTGTCACATGATCCTTCAGAAATCATTCTAATATGCTGATTTATTATGAGCGTTGAAACTGTTCTGCTGCTTCATATTGTTTTTTTATTAATCAAAACACCTTTAAAAAAATAATCACAGGTCCCCCCCAAAAATATGAAGCAGCAGCACAACGGTTTCCAACATTGATTATAAATCAGCATATTAGAATGATTTCTGAAGGATCATGTGACACTGAACAGATGAAAATTCAGCTTTGATCACAGGAATAAATTATATTTTAAAGTATATTAAAATAGAAAACTGTTATTTTAAATTGCAATATTATTTCACAAAATAACAGTTTTTTTCTGTATTTTTGATCAAATAGATACAGCCTTGATGAGCAGAAGAAACTTCTTTAAAAGACATTAAAAATCTTACTGATCCCAAACTTTTGAGCGGCAGTGTATATCAATGTCACTAAAATAACACTGCTCAAAACAATATGCAAGCACCATCCACACTTTGTTCAGACCATCTAGTTCACCTTGTAGTTGATGAATCCAGCCATGGTTTTGATCTCAAGCATGTTGGTTTCATGAGCTCTGAGTTCATGAACGAGGCTATAAGCAGTCCTGTAATATCTGTAAGACAGCACATGGAATGTGTTTGAGTTCTTATAAATAAATACAAAATAGCAGTGTCAAAATTGCTGTTAACAGCACTTACTTGAGGGCGTTCTGAGTGTCCTGCTTTAGTTCACTGAAGAAGCCCATTTTAAACTGGTGCCTGACAAACAGCAACTAGAATTCACAGCATTCATAGATTATTATGGTGCAAGTTGAGCTTTTTCACACCTAACAGATAACTAATAAATTAAGAAGCACAATAAAAACAACAAGTGGTAATTACTTATTTAGAAAGAGGCAACTGCATGCCATATTCTTCATGTAGGCTGTGCATTCAAAAGAAGCTGAGAACTGTGTTCCTGAATTAATTTCTTGCTTTTTACACTCTTTGTAATGCCTCATTTTGAGTGTTAGGAACTTCATTATAAATTTTGATTTTTGAAGGAATTCAGGTTTTATATTTGCAGTCAGGCTCCTGGTTACCTGATGTGTAGTTTTATTGAGGAACTCCTTGTGAGATTTCACTCTCCTGATCTCATTATAATAGTAGGTCTGTGCATGTTCGTAGAACGCGTTTTCCAACCTGCAGGCATATAAATACGTAACAGGCAAAACTAAGGTGTGAAGATGCAAGTCAGTCACTTCGGTCACTCTCTGTCATGTAATCTAGGCTGCGATTGAGGCTATATCAACCATAATTTTAACACAGAAGAGCATTGCAGCCATTTGTAAATTGAATGTGTGAGGTTCCGGTGTCATATGCTTCAAGTTGTTTTAGCTGTACAAACAGTCTATTATGCTGCCTGATACTGCAGACTGATATTTCTTAACATTTTATTATAATTTATTAGCATATTTATAAACACACTGCTTTATAACGCATATAGTTTTACCGTTTACAGAACTTTGTTATTCTTCTAGTTATTTACCCATTCTGGCAAATGAATCAGAAGTCTCACACATTCACAGAAAATACCTTACATCCGTGTTGTAAAATAATAGCAGTTATTAAGTATTAGTTCTGCATATTTCTTATTGGATACTCAAATATAAAAATAATTAGTATTGACTATTATATTGTTTAAAAAAAAAAAAAAAAAGAGTTGATCTCTTCTAGCAAGCCAGCAAGTCGTTTTTGACTTTATCACATACAAAGACAGACCTGACTGGGTCATTCAGGCATAATGAACACACACTCTGCATCTAGAGAGACTCTAACCTAATGATGTATCCCACCAGGTGGTCAGTATGGGGCAGGACAAACAGGGACTTCCCAGACAGGTCACAGGCACCACATAGAGCAGAAGCCCTCTCAGATGCCACCAGATCTTCACCTGAGACACAACCACATCGTCACTCATCAACATCTGCTCAAGACATATTCTGAATTTCCTGAAACATGGATTCAGTTTTGTGATACCTGGTGGGAGAGGAGTTTTCTTCTGAATCAAAACAACAGCGACCTTCGTGTTTCTTCCTTGTAAACTTGTCCTGTGAGAAATAAATATATCTCAGATCAGCAAACAACAAACAATAAAAAAACACCTGTTAGGATTTGTCCTAATGTCTATTCACCCAAGAGTTTTGGATTCTGTTACAAAATTAAAGAATGCATTTCTATCTTCCTGTGCTATTTTAGTATTTACAAACTATTATATTTTTATATAATTATTTTTTATTATTTGAATAAGCTTTTATTTTTATATTTTAGTTTTAGTAACTTTTTAATTTTGCCTTTGACATTTTATTTGTCTTTTTTTTTTTTTTTTTTAAATTTCTATTTAACTTTCATTTATTTTTATTTCATTTTAGGTTTTAGTAACTTTGTGTTTGCCATTTTTATTAGTTTTTGTCTTTTTAAATTTTTTTTATTTAGCTTTAATTTATTTTTAATTCAGTTAACTAAAAGCTAGTTTTAGTCATTTTAGTTCTTCAAATTATTTATTTGAGTTTTAATTTTTTAAAAGATTTTTTTTTCTAATATTCATATTTATTTTATATCAGCTTTATTTCAATAATCAAGATCTATTTTTAATAGTTTAATAATAACACTGAGCACTGTGACATTTTCATAAAACTATACCTGACAATTTCCACTTTGGTTGCACATTCGGATTGCTTTTCCTTCCATTGTGGATCATCCCAGTCCAGCTCATAAAACAGCACGACCAGCGCAGGCACCAGGTTGAGATGTTTATTCATCCAGCCTGTCTTCAGTATCCCTTTAGGGATGTACCACTCATATGATGTTCTCTAACATAAAAAGAATGTGTGTTAGCAAACCAAGTCAACACAGTTACACAACAGACCAGTAGTGTCCAAAATTAAAATAATTATTTATAAAGAGCATTAAGCATTTTTTTGGAATATCTTTAGAAGGTTTCAAAGTCTCACTTTGGTTCTGCACTTTGGATACTCGTGGTCTCCGGGCAGAACTTTGAAAGAGATGGGCACTCTGTCTGCCCGCCGGTTGGCACAGAAGGCATCCCATATGGCTCTGTGGATGGCATTATAAATCACGTCCAGTCCTGTCAGAGCCACAAAGGCCATGGGCCTGCAGCACAGCTCTGGAGGAAGATCCCATTGAGCTGGACTCATGACGCCGGCGAACAGACCACCTGACCAGCACAAAATAAACACAAATATGTCAACAACAACAAAAAAAGTCAATATAGACTGCATTGAGACGCAAATACAGCATTTAAGTCTAAGACAGTTCTTTCATTTGATATGGGTTGTTCATTGGAGATAGACGACCATGGTTTATGTTCAAGGATCCTGGAGACAGTGACTTGAACAACAGAAATCTCGGGATATGAAGACAGGAAATAAACGACACACTGACAAATACAAATATAAGTCCTTTTTTAAAATATATGATAAATCTAATGACATTTTTGTTGCAAACCGTCAAATGATAAACGGCAAAGCATCTGATTCCTTCAGTTGTCACCCGTGACAGCTGATGCTACTCTGTGAATGCTAAAGCTAACGCTCAGTAGCTCAGTAACAGCCTGTTAAACAATATTAATATGCGCAGCGCTGTCACTTATAACAAGTAAATATTAGTCTATGACCTGGGAGGTATTTACCGTTAGCTTCAAGTAGTGTTTTGCTCGGTTTTCAGCAGGCTGGCCTAACGTTACATTTATGTACAGCTCTTGTTTATAATTCAAACCCCACCTTCTTCATGACATATGACTGCTTCTTCTTTCGGCGGCTTTTCGCGTCGTTTTGCAGGAGACGCGTCTCTTTACCGCCACCTGCTGGACTCATGCTGCTCTTACATCCACTTCACGGACTACTACTCTTATTACTTTTAGCCTATCTTTTTATGGTAAAAATAGTAAGAGTAGTATGCTACTACACGTTTCCGAAATCAGCATATGACAGTTGTGCGAAAAGTCTTTAGAAATTTACCGGTGACACTTCTTGATGAGGAAAAACATTTTTAATGTGTTTGTTTAATGAGGTTGTTTTAACCACCAAGTATTAAAGACTTCAAGTAGTGAAAAAAAACAGCCACCGTAACATTACAGTACCAAAACTAGTGTATAGATTACAAAGATATAGATAAGTTACTTTATTCTTTATTATAAATTTTTTAAACCACTACTACTAATTATATAATAATAATAATAATAATAATAATAATAATAATATCTACTTTTTTCTAGGTATAAATATCTATTAGTGTCTATTTTTTTGTATAAATTACAAAGACTTATATATAAAGAATAAATATAAAATACAGAGAATAAAAGTTGAGCATGTATGTATTATAAATATGCATGAAACTAGCTGGAGCTTTACTATTATTATTTTTAAACAACAACAGCAATAATAATAATAATAATTATTATTATTATTATAAACGAAAATTTATTTGTTATTCCATTTATTAAAAAATAAAAACTGTGTTGCTAAATAACAAAGATATAATAGAGAAAAATATGGTTATGAACATGCATATATGTATAAAACTAGATCGAGCACTAATACAATTTCATTCATTTTTATATAACAACAAAAACAACAAACAATAATAATAATAGCATAATTTTTATTCTCTTCATTAAAAAAAGGTTAAAGTTTCATCGTTCCCCATATGTTCCCCATGTTTTCTTAGCGCCCCTAGCGTTCATCTGCGCAAGCGCAGTGACGTTTAACGTGTGCGCCGCAGTAGCTGCAGTTCCGTCCCAGGTTCGTGATCGGCTGTCTGGAGCACCATGGCCGATAAAGCACAGCTACAGGAGGCGATTAAAACACAAGGAGAGGTCGTCAGGAAACTGAAATCAGAGAAAGCGAGTAAAGAACAGGTTAGTATGAGATCTATAGCGTTTCAAAGCTTAATGACGGAACACATGGTGTGATCATGGCAGCCTGCTGCATCTTTCATGTAAGAAAACGGAAGATCACAATTGTTTACGTCTCGTCTGCATGACAGGCTATGATCTGTTTTGTTGTTTTTAATTTATTCCATTGTCATTATTCAATATTTAATGAATGTTATTCTGCATTAGACATGCGGCATGATGCTAACTGTTAGCCAGCTGATGCAATCTGACAGTCATGGTGGACATCATTACTGTATATGGATGGACGAATAAATCTGTAATGATATTATGACTGCTGTAGATTTAGAATGAAAATGGGACGCTGTTGAGTGTCCAGTGATAAATCACGTGATCAGTGATTGTAAATGAGACTCATTATTGTACTTCAGTATGTCTAGTACACATCTATAACATAGGGCATTGAAAATATGAAAAAAGACCCATGACAAGTGTATGTAAAAGAGAGGCAAGTTAAGTCATATAAGGGGTATTTATGTTTCATGGGGTGCTAAAAAAGGCCATAATACGGTTTATGTGCTCATCTAAGAGGTGTGGCATGTTTCTAGCTCAGTTTGGGGGTGCTGGTTGATTTTGACAGCCTCCTCTCATGTTTTGCTTCCTCATTGCTGTGATGCCTCTCTTATGGGCCCCTAGTGACAGGGTTGCTCACCACTTTTCTCCTGTTCTTCCTGCTTGTTGATGCGGATACCATCACCATCGCTGCACACCTGGATTATCCTCGCTGTTTGTGGGATCGGATGGCTCACCTGCTTTTGGACTCTATGGTATTGTGATTTTGGTGTGTGTTTGGACTGTGCATAATGAACGCTCTGGGGCTGGTCTCCGTGCGGCTGTGTGCTGGACTCATGGTCCGTCGGTCTGCTGTGAACCTGCCATCTCTGCGCTTCTCCTCTGGAATGACTTTATCACAGGTACATTTTTATTTCAGTCACTGCTCATCTTATGACTTTTAGCTTTACATGCTGCCTGTCATCTGCGCACGTTCTATTTCCCCATCCAAAACAATACTGAACTTATTGAAGAACAAAAATAAATGTACTAAAAGGGTAAGAAAATAGCAGGTCATGGTTCACTTCAAAATCAAGGAAAAAAATAAAATAAAATATATATATATATATATATATATATGTCATTTCTTACTATTTTTATACAGTACTATTTGGGGTTAGTAATTTAAAAAAAAAATAGATTAATAATTTTTTTCAACAAAGATGCATTAAATTGCTCCAAAGTAACAGTGCAGACATGTGTAATGTTTCAAATCATTTCTTTTTCATATAAAACCTGTTCTTTTGAACTTTCTTTTAATCAACGAATCTTGAAAAGATGTATCATGATTTTCACAAAATATTAAGCAGCACAACTGTTGACAGCATTGAGTAAGTAATAGTAAGAAAAATTTCTTGAGCATCAAGTTTTTAGCATTAATAATGAAAAGAATATTGAGAAGAAAATCAGCACATTAGAAAGATTTCTGAAGGATCATGTGACTGAAGCAGTGGCTGCTGTAAATTCAGCTACTGCATCGCAGGAATAAATTATATTTTTACAATATATCAAAATAGAAGACAGTTATTTTAAATTGTAATGAAAAGCTGAGAAAATAACAGGTCACTTGAAATCTTTTTTTTTTTTTCACCCCCCCATAATTTTGATTTCCTTCATGCAGACAGAAATGAAAATCATCTTATTTGGACAAAATAATAAATAATAATAATAAAAAATTAAAATCAGCATTTAAATGTAATTTAAAACAACAAATACCACCATGATGTATTGAGATATTTTGCATTACAAGAAAGAGAATTGGGGTAAAAATATTTCATTTTCAGGAGAAAAAAAAATCACAAGGGGAAAATAAATTTACAAAATGGGGTTTTTTAAATTTTAGGCTAAAAAATGGCCTAGATATTTTCTTGACAAGTTTCATGATTCACCCAGAAGCAATTTCTGCGTTTTCATTTTTCTGAAGGTAAAAACTCTTTGTACTGGTTTTTTTTTTTTTTTCAGATTGATGAAGAAGTGGCCAAACTGTTGCAGCTCAAAGCTCAGCTGGGAGGAGATGAGGGAAAACATGTGTTTGTTCTCAAGACAGCCAAGGTATATAAACAACTGCCATTTTAGACAGGTTTGTTTGAAGTGAGCCATTTTGCAGTGAGCTATATCTTTCATTTCTTCTCTGTAGGGGACCAGGGACTATAACCCCAAGCAAATGGCTATCAGAGAAAAAGTTTTCAACATCATCATCAGCTGCTTTAAACGCCATGGTGCTGAAACCATCGATACCCCCGTCTTTGAGCTGAAGGTCTCTTTAGCAGTTACACATTAATTTGTGCATCACACAATTTTATTCATTCACCATAATGACCCTGTTTATTTGTGTTTCTGTAGGAAACATTGACGGGGAAGTACGGAGAAGACTCCAAACTCATCTACGATCTGAAGGACCAGGGAGGAGAACTTCTGTCTCTGAGATATGACCTCACTGTATCCATCAGACATGCGTTTATTGATCTAATATTGAATCTTTTTGCAGACACATAGCTGGTGGGGAAAGTCAGATTGATTTGCATCTGTTAGCTTGTTTGATTTAGACTGAAATTACCATTTTTCTCCAAGGGACTCAGGACAAAAATGATCGAGTGAAAGCCAGAAAAAGCATCAACAGACAAACAAGTCATTGCATATTCTCAGTGTTTCTGAAATCTGAGTGATTTTTTTTAAATTGCTGTAAAAGCTATTTTTGATTGGCCATATGTATGTGTACAATCTCACCATAACTGCATAATGTTTTTTTGAAGACTCAACAGCGCTGTCAGCATTTGGCTCCTTGACTTTTTTCTCCTCAGGTCCCATTTGCTCGCTATCTCGCGATGAATAAAATCACCAACATTAAGCGCTACCACATTGCAAAAGTGTACCGCAGAGACAACCCGGCCATGACCCGGGGCAGATACAGGGAGTTCTACCAGTGTGTGAGTACCTCGCTCTAAAGCATCCTTCAATATTATTGTTTGTTATTATTATTATTACTCCTTGTAGTAGTAATAGTAGTAGTAGTAGTATTATTAATATGAATGTAAATAATTCTTGGTCTTTGTGGCTGCAGGATTTCGATATTGCAGGTCAGTACGATGCCATGATCCCTGATGCCGAGTGTCTGAAAATTGTCTACGAGATCCTGAACGAATTAGATCTTGGAGATTTTCGTATCAAGGTTGGTTGCTGGTTGACATGAGAAATTCGCAGTATTATGAGCTAGGTATGAAAGCTGAAAAATGCTGCTTCTGCAAGGCAACAAGGCACGTCATAATCCAATGACCTTGTCACGTCCTGTTTGCTGAGATGCTTTCATCTGATTGATTTTTGAAGGCAGCATAGATGTATCCTTTGCTGCCTATGATATCCCACTATCCTGTGCGTTCCATTCGGTAACAGTTGATCTTAAAATAATAAAGATGACATCTAAAAGTTGCACTGTGTAACCAACTTGACCAAATTTGTACACTTTTAATATAATTTCTAGTGAGAAAATAGTATTGTAGTAATTAAATATTCGCTTGGTTATAATCCAAAGCTCTCTCTCTATTTTGATCGTTAAACTACTATGCTGCCTCAGAAGCCCGTCCAAAATTGTGCCTGCAGAGTCAATGAGGCAACATGTCAGCAGCCTAAGCTTTCAGAAGCAGCTATGGTCATTAGTCTTTGTAGAAGCTCTTGTTGTGTATTTATCAGTTTGAGATGGGATATTCACTGTTGTGGTGTTTCAGGTGAATGACCGACGCATTCTAGATGGAATGTTTGCCATGTGTGGCGTTCCTGACGAGAAGTTCCGCACAATCTGCTCCACAGTGGACAAACTGGACAAGGTGAGAGATCAAACTTGAGCATGTATGAGAAATGCTTTCTGTTACAAGAGAACACTTGCATAGTTTTAGGTTTAATAAATGTGTGAAATAATAGAATGTGTTTAAGGTGGGGCTGGGCATTGACACAGATTTTAAGAATCAATTCTATTCCGTTTCACAAGTCTGATTCAATTCGATGGCGATTCAATTCAGTATCCATGAATCTGAATGCATAACAGGTACAGTGCACTTCGATCATTCTTAAGGAACACAATCTTTAAACTAAAACTGTAAACTGTACAGGGAACCCTGTCAGCTGGTAATACATTCATATTATAAAATTAACAACAACTGTAAAATTAAGAACAGCCCATTTTCAGTCAACTCTATAGAAACATTTAAAATTGCACAATGCAGTTTTATATAAACTTTTTAATTACATAATAATGTTTCTATTCCAGTTTGTTGCTGAAATAAATATTTAAACAGTGGCTGTCATAAGTTTTCGTGTCGTTTATTGTATGTTTGAATTAGTGCTGTCAAATGATTAATCGCGATTAAACGCATCCAAAATAAGGTTTTGTTTACATAATATATGCGTGTATACGCTGTATATTTTTTTATGTATATATAAATACATATATATAAATATATTATATTTCCATGTATATATTTATAATCATATAATTGATATTATATATATAAATATTTTAAATGTATAAATTTAACATATTTTTCATAAATATATACATGCGTGTGTGTATTTATATATACATAGTAAATATACACAGTACACACATACATATTATGTAAATAATAACTTTTATTTTGGATGCGATTAATCGCGATTAATCGTTTGACAGCACTAGTTTAAATCAAATTAAAAAAGTAATACAGTGCCTATATTTAGTAAAATGTTTTTCTCTGGAGTTTTTGTCTAGCTGACAAAATAAGTTTATAAAAATTGAATGGCTTTCCTGATGTAAATGTAACACTGACATTGTTTACAAGCTGTGCTTCCACAAACTGATGTGCTACAGTGATCTGTCACGGCACATTAAATAGTGTACAATAGTATTTATTGTTTGAATTTTGTTACAAAATGAGCAGAATTTGAAAGCTGAGTCTTCATATCTAAAGTAGCAGAGCACAAAGCTTATTGGGATTATTGAATAGTAAGCACGCTACAAATGATTTGTGATATGATTGAACCCAGTCCTAGTTTAAGGTTTGAAGTGCTCGTTGTGTTTGTAGATGGCCTGGGAGGATGTAAAAAAGGAGATGGTGAATGAGAAAGGTCTTTCAGAGGATGTGGCCGATCAGATCGGGGAGTATGTCAGCTTGCAGGGTGAGTAAACATTCATCACACACACTTTACAAAGTCGCTTACAGTCAGTTTTTACCTGACCAGATGTGTTCTCTTGAATTTTCCTACATCTCCTGACATCTTTGACCTCCAGGTGGACAGGATCTGGCCGAGCGGCTGCTTCAGGACCCCAAACTGTCCCAGAACAAACAGGCCTGCGCTGGGCTCACAGATATGAAGCTGCTCTTCAGATACCTGGAGCTCTTCCAGGTCACAGATAAGGTGAGGTCAGAGGTCAAGAACGCGTCGAAAGAAAATTCAGTTATTTCCTGTTGTGCTTAACACTGAACAAAATGTGTGTTGTGAATATGCTTTTACTCTGCAGTCTTTTCTAATTATATATTTATCCATCAAAATGAAAGTAATTGCATTTATCTTTCTTGCTTATATTTACAGCTAATAAATATACATAACCCCCTCCCCCAAAATTAACTTGAAAAAGATGCTATATGCATCACACCTGACTTTTTTTTTGCATCTTCCTTACATTTTATGATCCATTAGATAAGAAATACACACCCTATAAAATTTATTACATGGGTGTTTCATTTCAGTAAATGCAGTTATAATTTCATGTTCGTTATTCCTTTTTTCACACCCATTCACTGTCTGCATCTGTGATCTTGTTCTTTTCGTTTGCCCTCATTAATTTTTAAATCTCTCTCTCTCTAGATGGTGTTTGATTTGAGTCTGGCTCGAGGATTGGATTACTACACTGGTGTGATTTATGAAGCCATTCTCTCCCAGACCATCTCAGCGCCGGTGTCCACGCCCGCAGAGGAGAACGGGGCGGATGAGGCTGGTGTGAGCGTTGGTAGCGTGGCCGGTGGAGGGCGATACGATGGTCTGGTGGGCATGTTTGACCCCAAGGGCAGGAAAGTGCCCTGTGTTGGTGTCAGCATTGGGATTGAGAGGGTCTTTTCCATCATGGAGCAAAAGGCTGAGGTGAGTGAGAGAAAGAGGTTGTATAATTACTTTTTATTTTTTTTATTTTTTTTTTTTTTGGTCTGTTTTGGAAGCTTGTTTTTTAAGAGTACATGCAAATACCATTTCATATTATATTTAAAACAAAAAAAAAAAAACTGGGAATATTCATGTTTAGTTTTAAATATTTAGTGCTTTTTAAACATTTAGAAAGAACAATGGTTTATTTCAAATATTTATTTTAATTATTTAATGCTATTTAAAATTTACGTTCAATTTTTTTTTTTTTTTTATTAAATACATTTTAGAATGGAGCCACTGTAATGGTTCATTTTAAATACCCAATTAATGGTTTTTAAACATTGAGAACATGAATGTCTAATTTTAATATTTATTTTAATTATTTAATGCTATTTACATTTATTTATTTGCATGTATTTTATTTATTAATTAAGAATATTTTTAGGATGGTGCCACTGTTTGAACTTTAATGAAAGATTTTTCAAATTTAAAATTGGGAATATTAAGAGTTCATTTTAAATATTTATTTAATGCTTTTTACACATTTGGGAAGATTAATGGTTTATTTTTAATATTTATTTAATACTATTCAAATTTTAATTCACGCTATTGAGTACATTTTGTAGAATGGTGCCACTGTTTTTATGATAAAAGTTATTTGAAATCTTAAATTTCAAAACTTTTAAAACAATATTAATGGTTTATTATTATGGTAAAAATAGTTTTAATTACTAAATGCTTTTTTATTTATTTCCTTTGAGTTAATTTTTGGAATGGTGCCTCTGGTTTTTATTATAAAAGGTATTTATGATCTGTGAAGATTAATGGTTTATTTTTAAATATTTTAGTTATATAATTATTTTTATTACACCAAGTACATTTTTAGAATGGTGCCACTGTGTTTTAATATGAAAGGTATTTAAATAGAAATGTGGAATGTTCTCATCTCCTCCAGACATCTTCAGAGAAGTTGCGCACCACTGAAACTCAAGTGCTGGTGGCCTCAGCGCAGAAGAACCTTCTAGAAGAGCGACTCAAACTGACCAGCGAGCTTTGGAATGCCGGAATCAAGGTTTGTATATGCTTGAATGTAGTTTCAAGAAAACCCAAATGAATTTGGAATTGTATTGTGGATCTCTGACTCTGTGCTACAGGCTGAAGTTTTACACAAGAAAAACCCCAAGCTGTTGAGCCAATTGCAGCACTGTGAGGAAACTGGGATTCCACTGGTGGCCATTTTAGGAGAACAAGAACTCAAAGACGGAGTCGTTAAACTGCGCAACGTGGCCAGCCGAGAAGAAGTGCGTATGATAGTCTCGCAGATTGTTTACTATTTGTCACGCCTTTTAACAACATTTTGACTAACTGATTATAAAACAATTTTATGCATTATTTCAAACTAAACGTTTAGAACAGGCTACATTTGTCACACAATATTGCATTGCGTGTTTATTCATCTTCTTGAAAATAAATAGTTATTTTACATTTTTATACCTCAATTTTTGGGAGTCCGATCAAATAAAAATCACTAATATGTTGTCTGGTTTCCTGTAGGTTGATGTGCCCAGAGCGGATCTGGTGGATGAGATCAAAAAAAGGACCTTGTAGTCTTAAAAACAGTCACCATATAGACGGAGGAGGACAGTGGACCCATTTAACAAAGGCCAGTTACAGTTGTGCCAGTTATCAATCATTGACATTAAGGAGAAAACATATTCAACTCATTGCCTGCTCTTTTAAAATGTGCATGGATTATGTCAGATCTATCAGTAAATGAGTAACTAAGATATTTTGTCTTTTCTTTGTGTCGGTCATATTTGTTTTAATGCCACATGCAAGATGCTACTTTTACATTGTCTCTAGGCCTAAATTCGATGTAACTTTGTCTTTAAGACAGCCTTTGTCTTTGCGAATTTAATCATTTAATTGTAAAAATAAATATTTTACAATAGTAATATTTCCTTAGACAAATTAGTATTGTAATTTTACAGCTTTTAAATAAAATTTCCTAATTTTTCAGTAGTATTTATGCAAGTTGATTTAAGCTTTTTTTTAAAAATTAAATTGCTATTTTACAGAATTGTTTTACAGTTTTATATTTAATATAGATTAATATTTAATAATGATAATAAAATTAAGAACTGATTTTATAATCATATTTATATATAAAAAAATTTTTTTTGAAAGACATCTCGTAACCCATGTGATTCGAAGTATCATTCATATTTGTAGCAATTTTCTGCATGAAAGTTTTGACGACTTACCACAAGTATGAACTATAGTGATATATCCAAGTCATAATCTGGGACTTGAGCAACAGCCTACACGAGAATTATTTCTTGAACAACTTATTTACTGTACAAAAATCATTTATAGTCAGTACAACCCATCAAACAAGGAAATGAGCACACCATGCAAAGTCAACAAACGTGACAAACACGCAAAACAAATCGTGAAATCAAATACGGTGAAAAGCACTCAAAATAAGAAGTTGTGAAAACATGCAATCATCCAAATGTGATGAGGCTGACTAAAATAACAAATGATTAATATTACATTGTTAAAATACCATAAAACATACAAACGAGAACATAATAATACTTCAGACCTCTTTCATACCGCTGAATTCAAGAGCTTGTAAAATCAAAAGAAATCCACTGCCCACATTGGCTTTCCCCCCCCCCCCCCTTTAACATTAAACTAAATACTTGTTCAATCATTAATTTCCTCTCATTCATCTGAAACTGGAACAGTACATGCCTTCAAACTGTAATACTGAACGTAAAACTGATAACGTTACATTACATTAACAGCTCAAAATTTAGAAAGGTCGTAAACTTGAGACCTTACAGATGGTTTGAATCACCAGCTCGGCGACGGCTCGATAAACCTCCTCCTTCGTGGCCTGAGCACTGGGGCCTGGAAGGATCTGGATAAACCCGTACAGGGGAATAAGAAAGCATGGGATCAGGACTTCGTAGCTGAAGCAGAGGAAGCCGTCGGAGCTGGCGTGATGGTAACGGACTTCATACTGCGGAGTGCCGAGTCTGTACACCTCGCACATCCACTGCAGCAGAGACACGGCGTCGCAGTTCACAGGGCCTTGTGGCTTCATCTCATCTCTCGGAGGGCCGGCCGGACCCCCCACAGCCCTGAAGAAGGACTGGAGAGGGGGGTGGGCTGGGACATCATGAAGGGAGGGCTGAGGTTGCAGGTGGGGAGGGCTGATGGAGGGTTTGGCGAGGGGATTCAGACCAGGTGGGGTAAAGTTGCCATCTTCTTGTACGGTCTCAGATACATGCTTTGACTTGGAGAAGGATGTCCATTTTACGGTAATGGAAATGCCACAATGCTTCTTAAAAGCTGAGAAGACATAAGAAAAAAAAAAACTTCAACATAATTTGTTGAATGTTACAATACTTTCACTTACGCTAGTAAACAACAACAAAAAAAATATAATTTTTTTTATTTGTTATATATATATATATATATATATATATAATAAATATTTATGTGCATATATATATATATATATATATATATATATATATATATATATATATAATAAATATTTATGTGCATATATATATATATATATATATATATATATATATATATATATATAAAATGAAGACAGCATAATGTTAAAAAGATGCACCAATCCTCTTATATTTTTCCCACCTCATTTACTGGCCTAAAATTTAAAGAAAATTTAAAATTAGAATAAAAGAAAAAAAAAAAGACAATGACATCATCATCATCCTATCTTCAAATAAAAGCAAAAGTATATTACTCAAACATTTGAGGATTTTTTTTTCTAACTGTTTCTAAAATGTTGAATATTTATGCATTTCATACCATATATGCTGCTGTTCAAAATTTTGGGAGAGGTAAGAATTTTAAAAGATTATGAGACATTACTACGACTTCAAATAAAAATTGTCTAATTTAATAAATTGTAAAATGTAATTTATCCTGAGATGTCAAAGCTGAATTTTCAGCATCATTACTCCAGTCTTCAGTGTCACATGATCCTTCAGAAATCATTAAAATATGCTTATTTAAATTGCAATGTTAATTTGCTGCTCAAGAAATATTTCTTATTATCAATGTTAAAAACAGTTGAGCTGCTTCATATTTTGGTGGAAAACATGATACTTTTTGTTAGAGATGCACCGATTTCAATTTTCTTGGCCAATTCCGATTTCGGATTTTTTTGGAAACGTGCCCTGCCGACACCGATTTTTGCCGATTCCGATTTTCTTTCTAAGAACTATAATTGACAGCATATACAAACAAATACCTATGCAAATTTCAATTTACTTAATAAAAGAAATTGTTAAACATTACAATTCCCCCAATCTGGACGAAGTTACAAATTTTCTCTCACTTAAACAACTCTCAAAATAAAGTGCTCTGTGACTGGAAAAAGGAAGAAAAGGCTAATGTAAAATGAGTTGCTGTATGTAACAAAACAGATGTAATTTCCCACTATGTTTATAAATGGTCATTTTTTCCCCCCTAACCTTATTAAATGTGTCATCTTTCACATCAAATTCTTACTTTATTTCAATTAATTCAGTTAGCATAATAAGAAACTGTAGAGTTGTTACCGTTCAAATGAAATTAGTGTTAACAAACTCTATCTTTCCACTGCTGAGGAAACAGAAGAGGCATCTGAAGTGGCATTAGATGTATTTACACAGAAGCTGAGGTGCCATAAATGCATTTACACTGCAAAATTTCAAATACATAAATGATTTTACAAGATTAATGTTTATTTCTTTTCAAAACATACAAATAAATGTTGAAAAAATGCAATGATGCTTTTAAATATGACTAAACCACCAGTAGGTGGCGGCAAGTGTCTGTTTTAATGAGTGAGTCATTTATTCATTCATTCAATCGATTCATTCAAACGGCTGATTCATTCAGAAACGAGGCAAGTGACTGTCCTTATGAATGGGCCACTGAATCATTGACTCACTCGATTCGTTCAAAACGTGGATTCATTCAGTAACGAAACACCGCTGTGTGTTGCTCGGAGACACAACAGTTCTGCTGTGGCTTTGATCGGAACTATTTTCGTCAGCGAAATGGAGCAAAAACAGTCAATATTTTGTCTAAAATCTAAGTCACTTAATTTTAACTTCTTGCTTATTTAAATACTATTGTAAAAAATCAGTGTCACGTTGCAATCGTGTTGATTGATATCCGGGGAAATATCATGGGCCTATAATGTTGCTTATCTAAATCATATATTGAAAATATATTTTTTTCTTCTACCGAAGTATGCATCTATAACTTTCTGTGAGTTATTTTGTGTGTGCTGTCTCTCACACGCTCACTCGGGCTGTGCAAGCCTCATCTGGCACGACATAAATACATTATCAGTGCCATTTACACTGAATGCAATTAAAATTAGAATCATTCTCACGCGAAACGACGTGTTTACACGTGACTGAGTGTGCGCGTGGCTGTGACGTCAAGGATCGGCTCGGGATCGGCGAGACGTGAGACTGAGCGACCGGTCACCGATCCAAGCCGGTCATGCGAAAAATCGGCCGATTCCGATCACTGGCCGGTCAATCGGTGCATCTCTACTTTTTGTAAAGGATTCTTTGATAAATAGAAAGTTTGAGAGAACAGCATTTATTTAAAATAGACATTGTCACAATCTAATGCATCTTTGCTGAGTAAAAGTATTAATTAAAAATCCATACACAAGTATATTAATAAAATAAATAAACCTTGATGTACTGCTTAATGCATACTACACAGTATATACACATTATACTGTACTACAAATTCACATATTACACATGCAACATACTGCATACTACTGTCTTATATAATAATAGCCATTCAGTTAGTAATCCAAATATTTCCATGTCCCGGCATACCTTGCATAAGCACTTTCTTGGCCATGGATGCAGCGTAGTGGGAGGAGTAGTTCACTAGAGCCACAACCTCTCTCTCTTTGGGCCCGGCCATCTTCAGCACGACATCCTCCACCCCGTCAGACACCATTCGCAGCACAGTCAGCAACTTCACCTGATTTATGTTAGTCGGAAGATCCCCCAGACGCAGCTGCCGCTTCTCCGTGCTCTTGCGCACCGTCAGGCAGCCCCCATCCGGCAGACGGTAGTGATGCAGGGTCATGACGGCGTTGGAGGCGGTCACGGGGTCGCCGTACTTTGCGTAGGCGAAGCCTCGGTTCTGCCCGCTGAAGTTCATCATGAGACGAAACTCGTAAATAGTGCCAACGCTCTGGAAAAGAGGGATCAGGCGGTCCTCGTACACGTCACGTGGGATCTGGCTGATGAAAACCTCACAGCCGGGGCCGGGAACAGGACCTTGCCAGCCTGGAGCAAGAGAAGAAAGTAAAGAAAGGAGTGATAATTTGGGTTTCCTCAAAAACAAAAGTGACTGGGATTACATTTAAAAAATATTTCATGATTAATGCTGAAACTAATTGGAGAATAGTATGAGACATACATTCATACACACACAGTTATGCATATAGATACACTATATTGCCAAAAGTATTGGGTTGCCCCCTTCTAATGAACAGGTTTGACTACTTTAGTAATTTCTATGAGTACAAATCTTAATGTTAAAGCATATAATGATATTCTAGGACATTCTAATATTATAGCAACAGTTTGGACAGGACCCTTTTCTATTCTAACATGACAGTGCCTCTGTGTATAAGGCAAGGTTCAAAAAGAAAATGATTGATTCAGTCAGTGTGGAAGAACTTGAATGGTCTGCATAAAACCAAGTCCTAATCCCAGTTTAACACCTCTGGTATGACTGTAAATGCAGGCCTTGAGCCAAAAACTCAAATGACTTGCCAACAAATGACTTGTACATACACTATATAGACAAAAATATTGGGACACCTCCTTCTTTAGAACAGAAAAATGCATCAAAATCTGTGGCAAAAGCATTGAACCTGTATGTATTTAAAAATTGTATTTCCATTTCTGTTGTGTTCAGTTTTGGAAGTGTCTAAAATGACTATTACCCAAATGTACAAAGTCATTGGTGTTTGAGTGATGATTTTTGGGTCAAGGTCTGCATTGGCACACCAGGAGTGTTACTGGGATTAGGACTTGGTTTTATGCAGACCAGTCAAGTTCTTCCACACTGACTGAATCAATCATTTTCTTTTTGAACCTTTCCTTATACACAGAGGCATTGTCATGTTAGAATAGAAAAGGGTCATGTCCAAACTGTTGCTATAATATTAGAAGCACACAATTTCCTAGAATATCATTATATGCTTAAACATTAAGATTTATACTCATGGAAATGACTACTAAAGTAGTCAAACCTGTTCATTAAAAGGGGGCGACCCAATACTTTTGGCAATATAGTGTATAAATTCTCATTCATATATTAATTTATATTATATACACACACTTTTGCCAAAATACACTTTTTGGAAGTGCTTTAATAAATAAAAATAAAATAAATCAATATAAATAAATAAAAACGCTTTTAAGCTGTAACTTCAAAGTTTCATGATTTCGTGTTGACTAGCTGTCAAACTGTGATAGAAACATCTCATAATAAATTATGACCATCATAGACACTGAAATGCCCAGACTGTCAAGATCTGACTTTATAAAGCATATATAGTTTGAGATATATTTCTTAGTGCATTAAGCTCTTGAAAATCTAAAGATCAAAGCAAATAAAAATCCTCACAATATGATCCTTTAAAAGTATAATTATACTCTGAAAAACTAAAGAAACCATCACATAACAAGCACTGACCAGTGACTCAGATCAAAGCTGAAAATTAGATGTACTCCTTGAGCAAAAACTACTAAGGAAGTACTGTCTATGCACTCATGATTTGTTACATATAAAAGGCTTATACATACGTATACATATTACTTTTAAAATGAACTCATTAGGGATAATATTCCTGAAGTTAAGTGTGACAACTAAAACAGATATTATTTACACAGAAAACACTGTTGGTGTCTGATTTAAACAAGTTATTTACATCTAAAGTGATCAACAAATTAGAATTTAAGTTCACTCATCTACAAATTTTGCTTTAAAAAGGATCTTGAACTAATCATTTCAATCAAGCAATAATTAAAACCATCCAATCAGAAATAACTGATCAGCAATGAGGACTTGCAGCCTAATTGAGCTCCAGGTGTCCATGTTTTAATGGAGGTAAAGACAAAGCACAAAAGAGGCATGGTTCAAACTTTCGTATCAGTTCTTTCTTTTAAACCCAAGATGATGAAGCTTCATTCCTAAAACCTCTAAAAGGAAAAGCAAACGGCTTGTTTCTGCTTTGCTTAACGTTAAGAAGGAAAATAAGAGGCCATGTGCTACAACTCTGTCTTCATCCACACCATACTCCAGTCTCATGCTATGAGACATAGGGTGCCACAGGTTGTGTTTTAATTGCAAAAGGCTAATCTCGGTTCCATTCAAGAGTGCTCACTCACCCGGAGGAGGACCACCATATTTCCTCTGCCCATTGACCTGTGTTAAAGTGATTGAGCTTTTCTGCATCCATTCTTGTAGTGCCTTCAGTCTCTGCGGGTTCAAAACCTGCCAGAAATCAAATTAGAGAGGTGATGTAACGCTTTCCATCTTATATCGATGAGCTGAAGCGCTCTCAAACGCCAAACTGTGATGACACACGAATAAACTCATGTTGCGTGAAATTCTTACTGCGCAAAGTTTTGGCAAAACAAGTGTGCTGTTTATAAATATTAACTGTAAATAAACTCACTCACCTGCTGTAGCTGCTGTCCCTCCATGTCGCTGTCCACCTGTGATGGCACACCTGTAAATTGGTAGAAAAGTCAAGCAAAGGTCATTAAAATAAAGCTCAAGACTCTCTGAAAACACTATTGGACACGCTTGAGGAAAGGGGGCGGATTCTGCGCAGCGCGCTCAAATGCAGAGATTGTGCTGATACTTACACATTTAAGATTTTATAGACAGCTGTTAAATTTATAATGGTTCGTGTTTGCATGAATGAATCTGTTATGTAACTTTTAAAAGCTTGTTTAATTGGGGGGAACAACAATTAGAGACGTTCCTCTCTTCAGCAGCAGGTGGCAGCTGTGCATGAACGTTGTGCCTCGGCAACATTGTTACTGTTTGAAAACATGTTTCATTTCATCTTTCGAGAGTCATACATGTGCAAATCCGTTTTTTTTCGTTTAGTTATGTGTACAAAACATTAGGGCATAGATCTTCCTGTGTTTTTGTTCCATGGAAATATGTTGTGTTATTAGGTGTCCTGCTGGGCTGAGTTTTCACAGGTCATGACCCCTGCACCATTAAACTGTCTACTGACACAAACAGCAGTAGACGCTTTTTCAAGAGTTGTGTTTTGTTGTTATTGGACATTTGATGTATTTGTTTTCAAAGTGTACTATTTCTTGCTTTATTTTTTCTTATTTTATTTTTTTAAATTATTTTTTTTTAGCAGTGTATGCTTTTTCAAGATTTGTGTTTTGTTGTTCTGGGACATTCCATTTGTTTGTTTTCATAGCTTAGTATTTCTCTTTGTCTTGCTTTTTTATATAGATTTTTCTTTTCTTTTTAATTATATTCTAAATAATTTTTTTCCCAGAAAATTAGATTAAAATGCAATATAACTATATTTATTCATGAAATAATTAACTATTTTTGTTTATGGTAAATGGATGCCATTCACTGAAATAAACATACATAATGATTTGGAATAGCTAAATATGGTAGGCAAGTGTACACTGCACAGTATGCTTGAGTTTCTATTCCAAACATTTTTTTTCACACTTAATGTTAAGATGTCAGTTGTGAATAAATCTCAATATAGTACGTGTTCCTTTGAGATGTGGTAGATTTATATATATTATATTATATAATTATTAATTTATAATTAAATTTTACAAAAATTTTGATCAAAATGCAATATAACTGTGATTGTTTATTCATGAGCTAATTCGCTTTTTTGTTGTTTTTGCTTATGATGACGTACAAGTTGATGAGTTCATATAACAACAATGTAACCCATTTGAAACAAGCATCATCACATTTTTATCTTATCGTACACAACAGTGTACACTGCACAGTGTGCATGCAAGAGTTCCATTCCTAACATATTTTTTTCACACTTCATTTTAAACTGTCAAGTGTGAATAAATAATCTCAAGATAATTCTGTTTGTAACTCTGCTTCAAAGGCCATGCTTGTTAACATGCATTTTTAATTATGTACATAAAAAACTGTCTTCAGACTCATCTTGATGTTTTAAACAAAACCATGACACCTTGTTTTTGAATATGCATAGGCCTAACTCAGATTAACACCATCTGAGTTGTTTTTTTGTTTTTTTTTCAGATGTTGGCAGATGAATTAAAGAGTTTAGTGTGTCATACAGCTCTGGCCAAGTTACAATAAAAAGTAGGTCTGGAGCACAAATAACATGAAAATGATCAAAGACAGTATTTTATGTAGTGACTTTTGAATTAACGCCAGCTTAGCGAATGCATGAGCGCAGGTACACAGTTTGTCAGTGTAAAATGATGCTGTGCCAGATGAAAGGCAGAGTCTGGCTTAGTTCTCAGTGTGGCCTCCAGCTCTGACTTTTTAGCAGGAGAAAATCCCTCCGTTGCCTCACAGCCTTTTAATTCTCTGAAAAGAAAAACAGACAGAATAGACAACTGCCATATGTTTTTCTTGCTCCCCTCTGCACCTTTCATCCCTTGCATCTTTCCATTTTCCGGGCTGTGAGATGTGCGATTCGTCTTTTTACCGTAGTGCAATTACAGTTTGTTTGCATGGAAATAAACACATCAACACCTCCTAATGTAGCGAAGGTCATAAAGCCGCCTCACACTGTCACATGTACTGCAGTCACAATGATAATATTATTAAACACTTCATTTGATTTAGAGACTGTGCATATCATTTTCACAAATTGGACGTGCAGAAATTGTGACCTGATAGTTAGGTCACCTGTGGATTGATGGTTTTATTCAGCGCCAGGTTTGAAGGCATTAACCATACCTATAATTAAGTTGTATTCAGATATTACTGTGTTTCTTGTTTATCAAGAGCCTTGTCTCTGCCTTTGGCTAATTAATTTATAACCTTTTACGTCTAAACATTAAAATTGGGCCTATCTGACTGATGTTATCCGGTTGCTATGCAATGTGTGCTGCGTAGCGACAGCAGTTCCTTTGCCGTGGGGTCGTCGCGCACATCTGTGAGCCTGTCCTGAAATGCAAACACACGCGCAATCATACCCCTGCCGCCCCGCCTCATGAAGAGGCTGATCCCAGCCCCTCTGCCACCCCGGGGCTCACCGAGGGACACGCAATCTGTCCAATGTCAAAACTCATATCCTCAGTCCTGTCACTCACCCTGTAAACACACTCACACTAACTTTCAGGGCGTCTCAATGAACTTTAATCTTCTTTTGACATTTAGGAGTAGTGCTTGATTTCGTATAGGGTTCCATATATATTTCTGCTGTGAAATTAGTTTTCTAGACAATTATGAATAATTGTGCCAATGTATTTTTTTTCTATAAATAAATAAAATGCATTAAAATAAAATATAGATTATAAAATAAATATAATTTAGAATAACTATTTTCTATTTTAATATATTTTGTTTGAAATGTTTTTTAGTGCTGTCAAAGGATTAATCGCGATTAATTTCATCCAAAATAAAAGTTTGTTTACATAATATATGTGTGTGTACTGTGTATATTTATTATGTATATATAAATATACACACATGCATGTATATATTTAAGAAAAACATGTTACGTTTATATATTAAATATATTTATATATGATATAAATTATAAGAATATATGTAAATATATGCAAATATTTTCAAAATATATGCTGTATGTGTGTGTATTTATATATACATAATAAATATACACAACACACACATATATTATGTAATCAAAAACTTTCACTATTTTTTTTCTCACCAATGCTGGCTTTATTTGATCAAACAAACATACAAACAAACAAACAAACAAACAAACAAACAAAAAAAGATTGCAGTAAACAAAATCAGTAATATTGTGTAATATTGTGAAATATTATTACAGTTTTAAATAACTATTTTGTTTTAATACATTTTAAAATGTCATTTATTCTTGTGATGTCAAAGCTGACTTTTCAGCAGTCAATAGGTGTGTTCGACTTGAAGCGGCGCTGCACAGAATGATCAGTGTATAACATCAAAGTACCACTAGAGCAATAAGAGAGCAGATGGATCCTTATGCTTTCGAATGGCTCTCGCGGGACTTTGATGTCATTCACTGATCATTCTGTGCAGCGCCGCTTCAAGTCGAACACACCTATTACTCAGTGTCACATGATTGTCACATCACAGTGTCACATGGTAGTCTATCTCATGTCATATATATGTATATTGTAAAAAAAAAACGTATTCTAAACAATTCTAGCTCAAATTTCATTACAAATGTTGACAACAAAACGTCTTATATATTGACGGAGTTAGTTAATCTGAACCGACACTAGAGGGCGGTAATGGTAATGGTTGATAATCTCAATTGGTTGAAAATCGGTTTGCTTTATATATCGGTCCACGCAGTTTACTTTTCAGCTAGCGTATCTATTTTGCAAAAGGATATTTATGGAAACTCAGATGTCATATCTCAACAGATCAATGCTGATTGCTATACACTTAACATCACATTCTTAATTTGTTCTTTTGACTAGCTTTTTATTAATTCATTTATTCATTCAGGAGGTAATAAAGCAGCTTCCATCTTAAGTGCAGGAAGAGCTATCATTTCTTAAAAGCCTATCAGCGCCACAATAAATAGTAAACAGTAACTGTTTCAGAGAGAGGAACAGCTTGCTCATAGCTTAGAGGCTCCCTGATGTTTTAACCTGGGAAAAACGTGAGTCACGTTTCTGTGCGTTCCTCCCTCCAGCCCCACTAAAACCTGATTCTCTCATCACAAACTAATGCGTGCGTACTTAAAAGGTGTTTGCTAAGGCAGTTGTCTTTATTATTATAGCTCATACCTAAGGTTAGGAGTTTCATCAAACATAAGAAGCATTAAACTTTAATGTGTAACTCATTCAAGGGATGTTCACCCCAAAAAATGAAAATTCTGTCATCATAGGCTACTCACACTCATGTTTTTAGAAACCTGGGTGCATTTTTTTTCTGTGGAACATGGAAGATGATATTTTGAAGTTTCAATTCCCATTGACTTCGTACCCTATATGAAAAAAGGTAGCCTACAAAATCTGTCACTGATATGCACACTTTACTGTGTACCCTTTAGGGATATAAAAGGTCAAAAAGTGTAAGATACCAGCCTAGTGACAGCTTTTGTACCTTTTTTCTGACAGTGTAGCCATATAATTAAAGTCAATAGGAGACTGTTTGATTACTAACATTCTACAAAATATCTTCTTTTATGTAGAAATAAACTCATAGAGGTTTGGAACCACATAAGGGTGACATAAATGATGACAGAATTTTCATTTTTGGTTGAAGTATCACTTTCAGTTTGTGCTACAGATATGAATGACAGCTCAAATCTATTAGGGAGAAAAATATTACATGGACGGACTGGAGCCTCTGATGAAGTCTGAAATGACATTTCTAATTTATGAGCTCACTAACTTTAGCTTTGTGATGCGTGTATGTGTTTTCATGTGCATTTGTGTGTGTTTTAATAGTTGGACTCGTACCTGCTGAGCACATGAAATGTGTTTTGTGTTTTTTTCTTTTGTGCCACATGCTCTTATTTGCTGGCTGATTGCATGTGCAGTGGTGAGTGTGTGTGTGTGTGTGTGTGTGTGTAAGTGAAACATATGAACACTAGCAATCAAGGTGAACAGACGCTGCTAATTCAGGTTGCTGATAAAACGTGTCGATGGTCCTTTGTGGGGCTTTCATTACTGTAGCGGAGTCGTGCGTCTGTGTTTTCTGAAGCGTGCTGGTCAATATTAGTACTGGAGTCTATCTCAAAGGGACATGTTTGTTCTTCCTCCACCCCACCCTCCTCCTTTTCTCTGCCATCTCGCTCTCTCTCGCTCTGTTCTGATGAGTTTGATGCTGACAGCCAAGACAAAGCCTATCTACAGGAAGTAGAGGTGAACGTCAGCAAGAACAAGGCCCTGACAGTGGACTTGGTAACACTTTACAATAAGGTTCCATTTGTTGACATTAACTCACAATGCTAAAGGATTTCTTAATCTTAGTTAATGTTAATTTCTACATTTACTAATATAGAGTTTCCAAATGTTTTCATAAGCTGAGCCCCGTAAAATATTTACTTGAAGAGTTTAAGTTAATATTTCAGTAATTTAACTCCACATTCACATGTTCATTCACAGGATAATTATAGTTAATATTATTAAAAACCATAAAAAATGTACTTTAAATAAAATAAATGTCAACTGAAATACAACTTAAGAAAAAATAAATAAATTAAAAAATTAAAACTACATAGACATTAAAAAATAACTAATAAAAATGGCAAAAATGCACAACAAAATTAAAAACTAAATTATAATATAAAAACAAAAACTAATTCAAAATATTAATAAAAACTATTCAAATTATACTAAAATAACACTAGTTCACAGTTCTCTGATGTTGGTTAGTGGTCACATGGGATGCAATTAATGTACATGATGCATGTTGTTAAGGAGATGTGTGCAATTAATTCTTTAAGTTATCAAACTTGTGATTTTTCCCTGACAGATGAATAAAACAGGCTCCCATTGTTCTGGCCTGCTTGTAGGACATCTCCGCATCTAAGCAAGATTATATGGCAAGAAATATCACTAAGGATTTCATCCACACTGCTGTGGTCAGATAAAGCTCTACCGCAGCTGTAGGGCCAGCAGGGGTCAGGAGGAGCTACTTTCCCTCAAGCCATCCAGATCCTTAATCAGGGGCCCGCAACCACACATACCAATATCTTCATGCATAACTAACAAACATTTGCACACATTTATTTGATCTGCTTTCATAAATCACTGTGTTTTTGCATATTTGCCCCTAGATCATTAACAAAACAATGCCATGTACTGTACCAGATGAATATGAGTCAAGCTGCTTTTCCAAATAAATTTCTAATTGTAAAACTTCTACCAGACAAAGAATGTCTTTCAGTGTTAACACGCTGCGCTGTCATCATATGCTGAAAAAAATTAAAAAATAATATGTTGGGTTATTCTGAACGTGGCAGGATGAAATGTTTTAAACCAAAATGTTTTAGTTATGAGGTTTTCTCATTAGCATTAAGATTCAACAGGACTTTTCTATAAATAGCTACAATAACTAAATAAACAGATTTCCTGTTTATTTTATTTGATAAGGTGGATATGTTATGCTTTTCCTGCCAGGAAAAAAAATAATTAATTAAACATGGCTGCAGTTTTGTCTTTTCCTCATAGAGTAGTGATGTGATGGAGAGTGAATCAGAATTTGTGGACACAGATAAATGATTCTGTTTTAATTAAAATGAGTTTTTCAGTTCAATTGTTTTCATTTCTGTTCAAATTTGTCTTCGGCACTGGACTAAAAAAGACATTATTAATATGGTGTGAGCGAGAAAATTAGTCCATATTCGATATTGGTAATGTTCTGGTGGGTTATTATTATTTTTTTAATTGTATTAAATAGAATTTTATATCTAATATGTACACACACACACACACACACACTCACATAAACACATACAGGTATATATACCAAAATGGCAATAAAATATATTCATATATTTAAGCCAGCAAAGCACTTAACAGCATATTTTTGTGTTTACTGAACTAATTCAAATGATCGATTGTGTTCATAGAATGACTCACATGTGACAAACAAAACTTTGAACTTGTCTAGTTCTTTCTTGCCAACTGTTTATTTATTACACGGTTCATGCCATGCTATTTTATCCATTTGTAGGCCTATAATTTACTGCCAGTCAAAAAAGTCTATAAAACCAGTGTGTGTGAGAGATACACAAACTAGTAAACTTGTATAAAACATTAACAAACGGCTTCAAACATTGTTGAATGCTTCCTGCTGACAAATTATGTGAGTAGGTCTTGTCGTTTAGCAATTAATAATATGAATTAATTACATGAACTAAAGCAAGAGTGCTAAAAATACTTAGTGGGCATTTAGTGTGTATTTGGGTAGCACAGAGGCATAAAGTTGTTCTATATCTGTGAGAGAGACATTCAAACGTGCCGTAAACTAAACACATCTGCCAACTTCCTCTTTTGGCCTCAGGTTATCAAAGCCCTGCAAAGCCAGTGATGTATGAAAAATCAGTTCGGAGATTTTCTCCACCTTCTCTTCATAACCTTGGAGATGAGAAAATATTTTATTCAGTGGATTTAGTCATTTTAATATACCGTGTACATCCCCGCTGCTCGAGCTTATGTATATGTGTAGTGTTAGTTTGCATGTCAAAAATAGATTGCAGAGATGAGAATAATGTTTATAATTGCAAAGGCCTTTGTGTTTATCTGTGTGTGCGTGTGTGTGTTTAACATGGAGAACTGGTGTAGTGTGAATTGCAGTAATTGCCTTGTTTGTTTTGTTTTGGCTGGTTCTGTGAGCTGGTAAGCCACTGCTTCACTGCCTCTGATTGTTTGTCATTTGCCATTTCAAGTGGAACTAACAAGCGTACAAACCGAGTGGGATCGAGAAATTGTGTGTGCGTTTGTGTATGCGTGCGTTTGTAATACTCTGAAGAAAATATATTGTCTCTTTTTTCTCTTCTCTCATCAAGCAAAATATTCCTTCCACCTACGGACATTTTAATTTGTTACGACGTCCACATCTCTGTCATGTACACAGAGCCGGATGATTATATGCCGGGCAAAAGTAGGTGCGTGTGCGTGTGTGTGTGTGCGCGCTTGCCTTCGCTTTAGTGTGACACCTGAGTCACTGGAAGTACATTATCGCTAATGTCCACTTCTGTGAAGTGACCTCATAAATGACCGCTCGGCTACACTGGCAGTGAGATAAGAGTCTGATAGTGGAGTGCCACTGAAAAGGTCACAGCTATCGTAAAGCAATGATGAGCTGAGCGAGAGATGAGTGGAGAGGAGGAGAAACAGAGAGAGGACAGACGAATGGAAAGATCTTTGTGTTGATGAAGAGAAGAAATTTCAAGAAAAAAAAAACGGTGTGGTAATAGGGAAAGGTAAAGCATAAACATATGTTTAGTAAAATGGATAAAATGGACAATGCATTGAATAACTTTTGACGCGCTCTTTTGACTTCGGACTATTAAGCAAGCACACTCAGGCACAAAACCATAGCAACCCTGGCAACACCCCAAACCATTACAGATGAGTAGCTAACAAAAAGTAGCGAAGAATATATTGTTCAGTTAGTAGTCTGACACTTTAATTATTGTCATAGTGTAGCGTTTAAATTAGCTAAACATTTGCAATGTAGCGCGACCGAAGAGAAGTAAACAACACTATCACCTAAATGGTCCTCCTCATGGAAAGTCCGATTCATTCCAGTGAATCGGTTCATCGTAAATTCTCCTCTCTGATGCTGCCTTGGAAAGTCTGATTCATTCTAATGAATCGGTTCGTCCTAAATGGTCCTCTCATTCATATATAGTGATGGAAAGTCCGATTCATTTCCGTAAATCGGTTTACCCCTAAATGAAGCTCTCATATGTTGTGTTGGAAAGTCTGATTCTTTCAAGTGAATCGATCTGTCCTAAATGACCCACTCTCTCTCAATATGTAGCATTAGAATGTCTGATTCATTCCAGTGAATCGGTTCGTCGTATCTGGTTAGTCTGATTCATTCTAATGAATCAGTTCGTCCTAAATGGTCCTCTGATGGATAGTCCGAATCATTTTGGTTTACCTCTAAATGGCTCTCTCACACATGTTTTGTTGGAAAGTCTGATGCGTTCTAATTAATCGTTTAGTCTTAAATGGTCCGCTCTTTCATGTGTTGAGATGGAAAGTCAGATTCATTTCTAAATGGTTTATTGTCATATGTTGTGTTAGAAAGTCTGATTGATTCTAGTGAATTGGTTCATCCTAAAAGGCCCGCTCTTTCATGTGTTGGAAATTCTGAATCATTCTAGGGAATTGGGTCATGCGATGCAAATGAATGAATTAACAGTTTCAGCTCCCTTTACTATGGACTGTATTTTCAACTTGGTTATAGAGTCTATATTTGATTTAGTATACGTTTACCTTTTAAAATGTGATACTGTAACCCTAATCGCGATTGTTCATTCAAAACCTCAGGAAAAATTACACATCATAATGTATTTAGCTACTTTTTTCTTGAAGCTTTTAGTGCAGCCAAAAAAAACTACAGTTTCAAAGTAGTTTCAAGTTTAAACACTTTTTTTACAAAGTGTAAAAATCTGTTACATCTGATTATTGAAAAAGGGTGTTAAAACTGCATCTTGCATTTGAAAAGAGGACAGAAAGTATGGCCAGATTGCCTGAAAATGAGAGAGGACAAAAGAAAAAGTGAAGTGTGGCTCTCCGGCCACTAAAAAGCCCAACCAGATGGAAGCACTCAGAGTGACGACTCCAGAGCTGTGACATCATCAGGGCAATGGCTCTGTATGGCATTTACTCTGATTAGTTAAATGGCCATGATTGTCCGCTCAGCAAACCACACACACACACACACACACACACACACAGACAGATGACCGTGCAGGCTGTTGCACTGCGGTAATCAGCCGAATGTGTATCTACATAAGCCTCCTGATTATAGACCCAGTTGTTGGACCAAGTCAGACCACTTGGACAAATCAAATTCTCGTTAAAGTTTCATTCGCAAATCCTGAAATTGGAACAGAAATACAGCCTTGGTATATCTCTGTGTTGTCCTGCCAACTAAACTTCAGAATCTAAAGTTCTAACGGTGTTGTGTTCGTAGTATCCACGGTCTGGACAGCTCATGGCCCTTATGGGATTTCTCTGTATGGAGTTTTGTAAACAAACTGAAACAGAATACCTTGTGAACTCTCACAATGAAGTCTCGCCTGTTCCCATATTTATGTTTTGCAGCACTGTTAAATATTGTTTTGTGGGTGATCTCAAAACTTATATCCAGATTAGCTGGGTTTGTTCAATAGGCTATTATAATTAAAAAAATTTTTTATTATTAAACATCATTTTAACATATGTTCACACTAAGGGCGATATAATGATAAAGGTATAGTTTATAAATTGTTATAAACTTAAAGGAATGGTGGAGTCCACACCATAACGATAAGGGCACAGAGGAACATAGTTGGAACCACTTTTAGAATGATTTATTCCAGCTGATGAACGATAAAACATTGATAGCCAATCAGAATCCATCCTGCTTCTAAAGCGATCGAGCATTTAAAGCTACAGACGGCAAAACATGCAGCACGCGTTTACAGTAGACAGCATGATATCGTTCATTGCTGTGGACGCTAGTTATTGCTCTGCTGTGAATGGGCCTTTACACACTTAAATAGGTTTCCAGTAGAACAAAAACCACCATAAGATAATGTTCATAAGTTTTGTAAATGTGCTAATCTGAAGAACATTTAACATAAGAGCTTTTTTATCTAAAACACACACACACACACACACACACACACACACACACACACACACACAAACAAACAAACAACAACAACAACAACAACAAAAACATACAGCCTAAAAGAGTTCTTTATTCCTTGGTAAACTTATGAACCGTTTAAAAACCACTGAGTGATGGGATCCTAAAAAGGACAGTTATTTTTTAGAGTGCACAGTTTGACTGACCTTTATCTCACTTTTTTAATCGCCGTAACATTTCACTACTGCTGAAAGATTCACTTGCAAACTTAGATACTTGCAGAGCAGGCTGAATTTCTCTAGCCTATAGGAGCACCGACCTTGCTCTCCAGAAGGCTGGTCAGGGATTTTGCATGGATGCGCCTGAGAATGCCCGAGCCAATCACAGGGAGGCAGATGCATGTAAAATTCGCCGCTGAGTTTGAGGACTGGATTGAGCACATTGTGCTGTGGGACAGCAGGAACCAAGCATCTGGGGTCGCGCTCACATATACTGTATTAAACTGATGCGCACTAATGCGCACACTGGCACATCTGACGCGCGCCTTTGGTTACGCTTCTATCATGATGATACGCGTTTGAATCGAGGATTATTATTTTAGAAAGACTCCGATCGTGAGTATAACGGACATCAGCTGCTAGTGCATTTGACAGTTTGTAATTTTCCCCTTGTTTGTATGTTGTATGAAATCATTGCTCTTCGGACACCTCTTACGCATTAGAAAGCTTCCGATATCGCACAAGTTTGAAGCTGGAATTGATTTTCGGACACGTCGTTTTGGAGATTTCTGTCAGTCGGACGGTGGTCCTCTTGTATGGATGTAGTGGCTCGGACTGAGTCGGACCGATCCGGGGGTTCCAGACGCGCTTCCCCGAGATTCCCCAGCAGCATCACCGTCCAGCCGAGCGCATCCAGCAGCAGTCGACATGATCCTTCTGGGGATACTTCATCTGTTCGTCGTGGGGTAAGACTCTTAGAAACAGCCTCCATGACTTATTTTGACACATTAGGGTCACACTTTACATGACAGTGTTTATGCAGTACATTTACATAAATACATAAGTATTTACATTGCATATTTGCTTAAGTTAATGAACAACGTGCATAATATTGAACTGTTTTGTAGAGCTGCCTGCAAAAGCAATTTGTTAGTATAACTACTGTGCTTCATTATATTTACATATATACAGTAATATAAACGTAAGGTGAAAGATGAACGCAAATTAAAAGGGACTGTTACTATAGTAAAACCATGGTATTGTAAATTTTCTAATGGAAAAGATGATAGATAGATAGATAGATAGATAGATAGATAGATAGATAGATAGATAGATAGATATTTTTATGAATGGCTCTTTGGTGGTGAACTAAACTAAATGAGATTTACTACTGTAAAACTATGGTATTGTAAAGGGAAGGATTGTCTGAGGAAAAAGGTGATAGATAGATAGATAGATAGATAGATAGATAGATAGATAGATAGATACTTTATTTCTGGGTTGCGTTAACAGTCAGACATGTATAGAGTGTAACACAATAGAAAGATGAGAAAAGTCTACCTTATAAACTATTTACACAATACACAATATATTACAGACAAATAGGCCAAGTGAGAAGAATAAGCAAGACAGATATCATAAACAAGAGATCATCTTACACATAAAAAATTCTACAAGTTGCACACGGTATGCTGTGTATTGAATGTATTATACACATTGTGCATGCATTATATTGTACATGTCATGTATAGTGCATACCATTGCATCAAGAACATTTGTAAAAGCCAGAACAGCAGTGATTAAATTACAATTGCATGGAAACTTATTGCACAGGTGTGTTTTAGGGTGACCGCTGTGCAATGTGCTAGTGCTGAAACAATAGAAAGGGTTTCATTTTCTAGAGTGCTGTACGCTGAGCAGAACAGATGTGTCTGTCACTCCCTCACATATCTGTATACTTGCTTATTACATTTAACAAACGCTGTACACTTCTAAGAATATCCCCAGTAGCACCAGATTATTTTATATGCGGCTTGTAACAATAGCACAACCCTTTATGTTGTAAAACCAACATAAAGAGCTTAAAAGAGCTTAACTATTAATATCACTTACTGTTAAATGTGTACAAAAACAAAAATGACCTTTAAGAGACCCTCTTTTAATGTAGCATTCTGAGCTCATCCTTATGCTTTGAACAATAGGTAATTGTATTTAATTCATACACAGTACTTTTAAGAGTTAAATACAACACTGAGATTTTCAGCCAATTAGATGTACCTTACAGCCCTGTGTTTATTTTCTTCACACCTTTGAATCACAACAGCATAATAGTTTTAATATCTCAGACATTACAGGAGCTCTTCCGAGAACGATAATCCGCACAGGCCAGGTCTAAAAATATAATTCTGTCAACAAATAACAGTATGTTATGAGACATCTGTCACAGTCAATATTATCCTAATTATGTGATGGCAGAAACGCACACACATATAAACAGAGACAGATTAGGCTGGTAAAGGGCAGCTCCATGGTGTTCCCGTAGCACAGCAACCAGCATTTGAGGGATCTGACTTTCTTTCCCCACCTGGGACGACAGGGTGCAATATTGCAAGTGTCTTGTGCGAGTGCTTTGTAACCCAAGTGGCATTCATCATCATGAGTGGTGTTTGTCGCACCCTGGTGCCATGAGAACACGCTGTAATGCGCCCGCTGATCGACAGGTTTATTTATTAGCTGTGTTAATGATTGCAGATTTGATGTGCTCGCTCGTGCTGTGTGTATCCCCGGGGGTCGGGTCGTATATCAGCCGCACGAATCGCAAAGGGACCCCCTGACGGATATCAAGTGGCAAAAAGATTTCATTTCCACAGTGTATTTGCATAAAGATTCGCATGCTTGAATATGCTTTTAAGAGGCGACCTGAGGTGGAAAGATGTGTACAAACATATCAAGTCAAAGATTGATGGCCTTCGGGCAGGTGTGCATGTGCGAACTCGTGCCAGCCGCGTGCCCAGGTGTGTCTGAGAAAAGGTACGCGTGCGCAACTCTGGACTTTGGCAGCTTCAACTCATTTGCCAGCGACAGATGCTGACAGGTCTGGGAAAAACATGCCTGGCATATCCGCTGCAAAACATGAGCATTTTAATCTAGTTTTTCAGCAGAATATCTAAACATTCTCAAATTATGATACATTGACTTGAGAAGCACAATAAAAATGATGGGTTTTTGAAAAAGTTATCAAAATTAAGTGAGTTTATGCTTAACCCTCATGTTGTTATCCGGTCATTTTGATGTTATCGCATTGGACTAAAACTTACAGACTTTGTTCACACAGGGTATAACATAATTTTTGTATGTTTTTTTTTTAGGATTGTTTGCCTACCTTGTTATACTTATGGTGACTGCTCTACAAAAAAAATCACTTGTAAATCTCTCAATATGCTATATTGCAACCAAATATTGGATTCAAACTTGTTTTCTTTCAATTAGCACAAGTGTTGCATTTCTTTTTGGACCTGATTGATCAGAGGGCTCATTGATCTGCACATCAGTTTTTGAGTGAGCACTGCCAAAATCATCCACAAATAATACTTTTTGCGCATAATCTCAGATCAGTGAGGCCTATGATCTATCAGGTCCAAAAAGAAATGCAAAACCTGTGCTAATTGAAAGAAAACAGGTTGACAAAAAGATTGAATCCAACATTTAGTGATAATATCGCAAAATGAGAGAATTACAAGGTCATTTTACTGGGAACACCAAAGTAGGTTTTCAAAACAGCACAAGGGTTAAAACAAGAACAAATATCTGCCAGTGAGGTTAGAAAAATAAACTTAATTCTTACACCAGTGGTAGATATTTTTGAACTCACATAATTTTGATTATTTTTTCAGACTTAATACCTAAAGCAATTTCGCTTCTCAAGTAAATGTATCTTCAGATGCTTGGACTGTAAAACGAATAAAAATACTGAGCATGAAAATTTTTTTTGTTGTGTAATGGTTTCTTCCTCATTTCTGCTTTTACCCAAATGAGATTCTTGCGAAAAGCATGTGCTGCACAAGTTAAGAAATGTTTTGGGAGGCTTTAATACACACAGGTGAACCAGGCTTCGTCAGCGCATATACTAATTGCATGGAGAAAAATATGCCATAATGGACTCAGAAGCATCCCAGCCAAGGAGATACCCAGGGACAGGCGGACAACCTAATTACACGGCCATTTTTAGCAAATCAAAGAGGAATCGTAAGAACACACGTTCAATAAACCACACGGGACTAGTTAACAAAAAGGTAATCTTCCCTCCGGGCATGTTTTCTTCACATATGACGGGACGTTTAGGGTCTTTTCAGGGTCGCGTGTGTGTTTTGTTGATAACCAGGATTTGGAAAGGCAAACACGGTGACGGCAGATGGTGTTGGACTCTCTCGCCTCGACTGGAAGATTCAAGCCAAGCGACAGAATCAGAAAGAGCGCGTGCGAGCATGCGTGTGCGTGAGCTCCACTCGCACACGGCTTTTATGATGATGTTGTAGCCAATTTTCATTAAAGGCGCTGAGCGCTGTGATTTAGCGACAAGGACCGTCTCAGCATCACGTCCCTGCAGTGAACTCCTTCCTCTCGGGGCTTTCGGATTGTCTTCCGTTTCTCCTCACTGTCAATCAGACGGGCCCATCCGACCCGGTTCTTTTAATATCGCCGCCATGCTTTGATGTGACGTGTCACCAATAGTGAATAGATATGGCGCTCTGACCCACATTTGACAAAACCCTCAATGCAGCAAATAACAGTGTGCGCTGGAAGTCTATACAGCGCATTTAGTGTCAGAAAGATACTTAAATTTAGTGTTAATGGCTTCTTTTTTATTCCTTGACATTTGTCATCCTTGCTGGAAAACAGTCATTCGCTGTTTTAAATGGATGCGAGGGTTTGTTTGTCTTCGTTTTTGTCGAGTAATTTGTCTAAATTGTTGGTTTAGGCCCTGAGATGCAGCATGCTGTAATTTAGCTGATGGATTCTTTGGTCTTGTGTGGATCGACAGAAGAGACGTTTTCTTGATATGTATCTTGATATAGTGGAGCTCGGTTTACCACAGAGGTTCAGACCGCTGTACGCATTGATTAGTTAATCACGTTAGACCCGCAAATATCGACAGCTGGAGCCGGTTTGCTGTCGCCGGCCATAAATACGGTCACACAAGGATACTTAGATTTACAGTACGCGCTCGCGCTGTCTTCCTCTATTTCACTCACCTCTTTATTTCTTTCACTCCCCTGTACAGCTGAGCTTCACTGCAGAAACTGCGTCTGTCGTTCTCTCTCAGTGTGTGCATGAGACTTAAAGCCTCAAGGTGTGTGTGTGTGTGTGTCACTGTCACTTGCTAAATGTGATTTTAGTGCGCGCACACACACATATCTCGTAATACCCGGCCAGCATGTGTTTGATTGCCATCAGCCTCCATACTGAGACGGTTTCCTATTGTGTGAGGCGTCTGCTGTCTGTCATTCTGTTTACTTTCTTTCTTTCTGTTTCCTTCTCACTCCATCGCTCACTTTTCTACTCTTCTGTGCACTTGTCGTTCTCTGAATCGTTCCCTGTTTTATAAAAAGGAAAGATGAGATATTTTAGATAGTTTTGTTTATTGTTTTTTGTATTAGTAAATAAACATATTTAATGTAATTTGGACTGTTAATCCATACAATAAAACTTTGTAAAACGCAGATTTAAACGCAGACATATATTTGCTCAGAAAAGCCCCCAAATGGAGATACTTTAAAGACATTATTGCTGCAGATGAGTAAAGCATTGAATAGACAGGTCACTATATTCAACTTTGGTATTTTGTCCGGTATAGATTTAAAGGCTTTTCCACCCAGGATGTATTTTGGAACTTTTTTTAACATTGTTTGCATATGCTGTTGCTTTGTGACTCGCTGTTTTTAAGCATCTAATGCCATGAGCTTTCAAAACATGTCTTGAAAACCTGTTCTGTCTATCAGTAGTAACAGCTGGTGATACACCTAAAATTAATTTATATTATTAGCATGCCTATTATTAACATATTGGCTTTTTATTAGTACTAATAAAGCACATATTCTGCATGATCTACCTCCCTAATTCTAATTCTACCCAATACCTAAACTTAGCAACTACCTTACTAACTATTAATAAGCAGCAAATTAGGAGTTTATTGAGGCAAGTCATAGTTAAGAGTTTGTTAATAGGGAGAATTGGACCTTAAAATAAAGTGTGACCAAAATAAATATGAACAAATATTAAATCAGTGTTATTTTAGTATAATTGGGATATTATTATAGCTTTTTATGTTTTAGAAAGTTTTTATTTTGTATTTTTAATATACATTTTTTTAGTCATTTTTATTAGTTATTGTTTTTTAATGTCTATATAGTTTTTTTTTATTTATTTTTGTTTAATTTTTTTAATATGTTATTTTAACTCTGTTAACTTTCATTTCAAGTTAAAAATATGTTTTTTTATGGTTTTCATTTTAGTTAACTAGTTTAAGTTTTAAATATTATTTATTGATTAAAATGTATTATTCATTCATTTAAATAAATATTAATAAATTAATTATTATTAATACATCTAAAATTAACAAATAAACAACAGTCTAGCTAAAAAAAATGCTTTAATCGTGTCCTCCTTTTTGTAAAAGTCATTTTCATGATGTTAAAATAGTTTCTTATATCTAATCTTAATATGCAGTTTCAAGACATTCAGTGGTTGACTGAAAAATGTACACTTTGGCTGTGTTGAGCTATCAAACAAGCATCGAATACAGCAGCATTGACTTTACGGCGGGGCTATCTGATGGCAGACGGAAAACCTGTTTGATAGCAGACATAAATTCTGCAGTTCTTTTTGGTGCCACTAGTGGTGCAGCAACAACACACTTCACCTTTAAGAAGAAAAATCAAAACAGCGGCAGATCAAACACCTGTCTTTAAATTCAAACTAGCTGGTAACATCTCAATATTGAACTGTTTGTCAAATATACGCGAGATCAAAGTGTGTTTACTTGTCCGTTTAACTTCGGCCGCCGCAGAAGATGGTCTTTCACGCATGGATCATCGCTCTGTGAGCTGTGGAAGGAGGTGCCATTTTGTGGTAGTGGAGTCCTAAGCCATGACCAGCGCTTAGTCTGCCGGCCACAGCCGTGGGTTCTCAATCACCACACGCTTTAAAATGAGGCCTAGCGCAATTACAGCCCCTGCCGCTGCGAAGGAAAACAGACACAAAGGGGGATGGGGGTCAGGGGGGAGAAATACAAGAAAGAGAAACACATGTCACACATGTGCAAGGCTTTTTTCTGTCGCTACTTAATGAAAAACAGCAAACATAGCCATGAAATTACACAGCCCTGTCACAGTTTCCCCTCAGGTCACCCTGAGACCCGGCTGACGGCGAGGGTCTCTGGAGTTGATGACGTCTGTCAGGATTGAGCCTGAGAATGGACACAAAGCACAAAGTGTCTGTTGTCAAGGACTTGGGTTGAAACTCTTGATGTATGAAGTTGGTGAATGAAGATTTTCTGCTCGTTTAAGTTATCTGTTCTCCTGCAATAGCGAGCCGGGAAATTCCCTTCAGAGGAGAGGTCTCTTTTAAATTATTTTACACATTATTAATTCTGCCCTTGAGTGCAAGTTAAGGGACTTTGATCTTCGTTTTTACAAGGCCACTGTCAGAATGTTTTCTATCTGTCTAGAATGCAGATATTATAACTCTGATGTATTATAGTGAAACAGATGAAAATTCACAAACTGTAATTTGTCATAACCAGGTCCACAGGGAATCAGAATTGAACAGAAAACTCAATCACGAAGTTCTATATATTGCCCGCACTTTTTGTGTGTTCTCTTTTTAAATATTTTGGCCAGTATGTCTGTGTTCAACGACCAATTCATGAATCAGATGTGAATTGGATTGGCCATACCCAACAGGAAGCTGAATTGGAATTTGAAGACAAAGACAGGAAGTAGAAATTACTAAATAGCAATTAAAGTGGGAAATAAAGTGTTCTATAAACTATCTGGCCTATAAACTTGAAGACTTTTATTTATGTTTTTATTTTTTTTTCAAAACAAGGCTTCGTCAAGCCAACATTCAACAAACATTGTTTTTCTACTTGAAGGGTTAGTTCACCCAAAAATGAAAATTCTGTCATTAATTACTCACCCTCATGTTGTTCCAAACCCATAAGTCCTTCAAGTATTCTTGTAGCTTCATAAAATTAAGGTTGAACCGCTGAATGGACTATTTTAACAATGTCCTTACTACCTTTCTGGGCCTTGAACGTGTCAGTTGCATTGCCGTCTATGGAGTGTCAGAAAGCTCTCAGATTTAATCAAAAATGTCTTAATTTGTGTTCCGAAGATGAATGAAGGTCTTATGGGTTTAGAACAACATGAGTTTGAGTAATTAAAGACAGAATTTTCATTTTTGGGTGAATTGTCCCTCTTTAAATTACATTAAAACTTCTTTGGATTCATTTTATTTCCACTTCCTCACATACAAATTCGCTAATGTTTGCTAATGTACCTCCCATTCAATTCAAATTCAGGAACTGATTGGGAATATAGAAATTCTCTATTCATTTTGAAATGTTGTAGTTGCTCTCGGTCCCTCTTTAGACTTTTTATGATGTTTAAAGGCATTCCACTGCTGATTTTCTACTGAAATGCCACGTAGAAAAAGACATGTATGACAACAAAAAAATGTGTGATTCCATCTGGGCCTACCCAGAAACGGTGTCCAAATGCCCGTCTGTGCAGCCAAATTCTGTCTTCTAAATCAATTAGCTCACTGGTAAAACATATTGTTGTAATAAATACTTTGTTTATTGATTTTAAAATGAACTTTACTCACAATCCTCCAGGGGCTGTTCCCTCTGTGGTGCCAGTGTTCCCCGGGACTGTGGACTGCATAGAGGCTGTAAATGAATGTATGGTGGACCCGGAGTGTAAGCGGGAGTTCCGGCACCTGGAGTACTGCGTGGACGAGGAAGCGGTGGCTCCCCTCAGTCTGGAGGGACGGCAGGCCTGCGTTGACGCCCAGAACAAGCTCATGCACTATCAGAACCTGCAAGAATGCAAGTGTCAGCGAGGCTCTCGCTTGGAACAACAGTGCCTGAGCGTTTACTGGACCGTCCGTTTTCCACAGGGTAAGTGGACATTTTATATGACATTTTGTACGGTGACTGTTGTCAACAATAAGCCCTCTTACAGTATATTTCAGCCTCTCTTCTTCAACCACCTGGATCTGTTCTCATTTAGTCCCACTCTAATTTTTTTTCTCATTAAAAATCCTGTTTGATTCAGAAATAGTTTCTTGCAAAGGGAGGTCTGAGTCTGTGGAAAGTAAAAAAAAGACCAATACTTTTAGTTTTAGACCAATATTTACTGTGAAAAGGACTAAAAATACATTCAAATGATCAAAAAAGGCATTATATATAACCATACACTGCCATTCACAAATTTAAGTTCCTGGATGCATTAAATTGCTCAAAAGATTTCTGTTTCAAATAAACTCTGTTCTTTTCCACTTTCTATTTCCTATTCATCAAAGAATCCTATTACAGTTTAGGATAAAAAAAATCACAGTTTCCACAAAAAACATTAAGAATTGTTTGCAATATTGATGATAATAAGAAATGTTTCTTGAGCAGCAAATCAGCATACGATTTCTGAAGGATCATGTGACACTGAAGACTGGAGTAATGATGCTGAAAATTCAGATTTCCCGTCACAGAAGTAAATTACATTTTAAAATACACTACCAGTCAAAAGTTTTTGAACAGTATGATTTTTAATGTTCTAAAGAATTCTTTTCTGCTCACCAAGCTTGCATTTATTTGATCCAAAGTACAGCAAAAGCAGTAATATTGTGAAAAAACTGCTTTCTATTTGAATATATTTTAAAATGTAATTTATTCCTGTGATCATCAGAACATGATCCATCAGAAATCATTCTAATATTCTGATTTGCTGTTCAAGAAACATTTATTATTATTATTATTAT
>JAFVLL020031207.1:55646-89459 GCA_021397915.2 Tor tambroides
ACGCTATGTTACATGGAACTGAATAAAATTAAAGGGATACTCCACCCCAAAATGAAAATTTTGTCATTAATCACTTACCCCCATGTCGTTCCAAAGCCGTAAAAGCTTTGTTCGTCTTCGGAACACAAATTAAGATATTTTAGATGAAAACCGGGAGGCTTGTGACTGTCTCATTGACTGCCAAGTAAATTGCACTGTCAAGGTCCAGAAGAGCATGAAAAACATCGTCAGAATACTCCATCTGCCATCAGTGGTTCAACCGTAAAGCTATAAAGCAACAAGAATACTTTTTGTACAGAAATAAAACAAAAATAACGGCTTTATTCAACAATTCGGCACCGTAACGTCACCGTAGCGCCATTTTGAAAATTATCGCTGCACGCAAAATGTGTACGCTCTTCCGTGTCAGCCGCGACATAGAGATGCGCTGTTTGCGTTCAAATCAAAGCGTAAATCCACATAGAAAACGTATCCTTGTGTCGCGGCTGACACAGAATTACGTGCAGCGATAATTTCCAAAATGGCGCTACGGTGACGTTACGGTGCCGAATTGTTGAATAAAGTCGTTATTTTTGTTTTATTTCCGTACAAAAAGTATTCTCGTCGCTTCATAACGTTACGGTTGAACCACTGATGGCAGATGGAGTATTCTGACGATGTTTTTCATACTTTTCTGGACCTTGACAGTGTAATTTACTTGGCAGTCAATGGGACAGTCACAAGCCTCCCGGTTTTCATCTAAAATATCTTAATTTGTGTTCCGAAGACGAACTAAGCTTTTGCGGGTTTGGAACGACATGGGGGTAGGTGATTAATGACAAAATTTTCATTTTGGGGTGGAATATCCCTTTAATATATTGATATTTTATATTAAGGTAACACTTTACAATAAGGTTTCATTAGTTAATGTTAGTTAAATGTATTAACTAACATGAATGAACAATGAACAATAAACAATAAGTTTATTACAGAGTATTTATTAATCTTTCTTAATGTTAATGAGAATACAGTTGTTCACTGTTAGTTCATGTTAATTCAGAGTGCATTAATTGTTAACAAACACAACTGTTGATTTTAGTAATGCATCAGTAAATGTTGAAATTAACATTAACTAAGATTAATAAATGCTGTACAAGTGTTGTTCATTCTTAGTTCATTTTAACTCAAGAAGTTAACTAATATTAACTAATGAACCTTATTGTAAAGTGTTAACATTATTAAAATAAATTCTGTCCAATTTTATTGTTACTTTAAGTAAAAGTGTGGTTATTTTATTGTCTTGTGTTTTTTTTTTTTTAAATTCAGTCATTAAAATTATTGAGTGGAATTAAAGGACTTACAAAATTACTTTATATTATTTAATAAAATATTAAGTAATCATTACAAAGCATTTTTGGTTTCAGTTTCGGTTTCCGGTCAAGTGCATCCAGAATTTTCAATTCAGTCCATATTAAAAATTAATATAATCGTAAACACTGCTTTTTTTTCTCTAGAGGTGTCAAGTTAAGTATTAAGTTTGTTGAGCAACATGGCCAGAAAACATTACGCAATGAGTCAGTTGGTGCGCTGGTTTTGTTTTTCTTACCCCATTACTTAAATGTTAAATATTCACAATATCTGTTGCATTTTACATAATCATAATATTAACTACTCAACATGTACATTTCCTGAAGAAAATGAGAGTGGTGCTTGCCAAGGCAAGCAAGTGATTGCAAGAAAGAGCAGATATATGGCTTACTTGTGTTGATATATGGTTACTGGGTTGCTAGGGCATGGCTAGATAGTTGCCAGTGTGATTTTTAAAGAAATTGCATTCTGAGTGAAAACAGCCCACACCCTTGACTCTACAATGTTCTGATCCAGAGATCTATGGTCTATGATTTTATTTACTACTACTACTAAAAATCATTTTAATGGATAACATTCTATCAAAAATAATACAAAGTAATCCATGTTTACGCAATGGACAGGACATTAACCAACCAGAACCACATGGCATTAACGCGAGAACAACAACAACAAGATTTTAATAACTACTAATCATATAGTCAAACTGTGACTGAAAAATGGACAACTTTTAGATATGCAATTAAACCCTTTAAAAACTGAAAAAGTTAAAATCCTGATTTGTCCAAGAACATGAAATAAAAAAACATGTGCATATGGCAGGGTTGAATCTTACTGTTTGGACATCCAGGCCGTGTGTTCAAACGCCAGCTCAGCGCTACCGATCTTCTTCTTGCACAGGTCGATGTGTTTGCGGAACTGAGCGATTGCATCCAGGGGGGTGTTATGCTGGAAGCAGAGCCTGCAGATCTGTGAGAGAAGACCACCGGTAGACACTCAATAAAGAGATACACTCTCAACAAAACACAACTGAACGTGACGGTGCTATTTAAAAGAGAATGAGAACAGGAAATGAACTCTGGCCAGTTTCCTGTGTGGTGTTTACAGCTGTTTAGGTGACACCTCATACTGGTGGTGTCAACATTTCTCATTTTCACTTAGTTTAAGTATTAAAATAATTAAAACGAAATAAACTAAAACTTCATGAAAACTATATATACATATTAAAAATAAAACAGTAAAAATTACAAAAAAAAAACATCACACTTCAAAATTAAAATGAAAACAGAAATGTAAAATTAAAATCAAATTCAAAATACTGTCAATGATATGATGATAATATATTTCAATCTAAAAATCTAGTTCACCTTGTAGTTGATGAATCCAGCCATGGTTTTGATCTCAAGCATGTTGGTTTCATGAGCTCTGAGTTCATGAACGAGGCTATAAGCAGTCCTGTAATATCTGTAAAACAGCACATGGAATGAGCGTAAGTTCTTATAAACAAATACTAAATAGCAATGTAAAAATCGCTGTTACCAGCACTTACTTGAGGGCATTCTGAGTGTCCTGCTTTAGTTCACTGAAGAAGCCCATTTTAAACTGGTGCCTGACAAACAGCAACTAGAATTCACAGCGTTCATAGGTTATTTTGGTGCAAGTTCAGCTTTTTCACACTTAAGATGACTTATAAACCAAGAACCACAATAAAAATAATAATTGTTAATTGCTTATTTAGAAAGAGGCAACTGCATATCATATTATTTGTGTGGGCTATGCATTCAAAAGAAGCTGAGAACTGTGTTCCTGAATTAATTTCTTGCCTTTTACACTCATTGAAATGCCTCGTTTTGAGTGTTGGGAACATCATTATAAAAGGCCATTTTGAAGGAATTCAGGTTTTATATTTGCAGCTGGGCTCCTGGTTACCTGGTGTGTAGTTTTATTGAGGAACTCCTTGTGAGATTTCACTCTCCTGATCTCATTATAATAGTAGGTCTGTGCATGTTCGTAGAATGCATTTTCCAACCTGCAGGCATATAAATACATAATGCACAAAACTAGGTGTGAAGATGCAAGTCAGTTGCTTCGGTCACTTTCTGTCACATAATCTAGGCTGTGACTGAGACTATATCAACCCTATTTTTAACGTTAAAGAGCGGTGCGGCCATTTGTAACTTGAATGTGTGAGTCTCCGGTGTCATTTAGCGGTACAAAAACAGTCTATTATGTTGCTTGATATTGCTAACTAGTATTTCTTAACATTTTATTTTTATTTATTAGCGTATTTATAAACACACTGCTCTGTAGCGCAAATAGTTTTACCGTGTACTGCACTTTGACATTCTTCTAGTTATTTACCTATTCCAGCAAATGAATCAGAAGTCTCACACATTCAGAGAAAACACCATACATCTGTGTTGCAAAATAAAAGATATTATTATGTATTAGTTCTCTATATTTATTATTGGACACTCAAATATTATAGTCAATAATACAAATGCAAATAATCAGCATTGACTATTATATTGTTAAAAAACAGTGGATCTCTTCTTGTATCCCAGCAAGTCATTTTTGACTCTATCACATACAAAGACAGATCTGATTTTGTCATTCATCAGGCATAAAGACCACACTCTTTACATCTAGAGAGACTCTAACCTAATGATGTATCCCACCAGGTGGTCAGTATGGGGCAGGACAAACAGGGACTTCCCAGACAAGTCACAGGCACCACATAGAGCAGAGGCCCTCTCAGATGCCACCAGATCTTCACCTGAGAAACAACCATATCTTCACCCATCAACATCTGTAAGACATATACTGAAGTTCCTAAAACATGGGTTTCAGTTTTGTGATACCTGGTGGAAGAGGAGTTTTCTTCTGAATCAAAACAACAGCGACCTTTGTGTTTCTTCCTTGTAAACTTGTCCTGTGAGAAATAAATATATCTCAGAGCAGCAAACATTAGGATTTGTCCTAATGTCTATTCACCCAAGAGTTTTGGATTCTGTCACAAAATTAAACAATGCATTTCTATCTTCCAGTGCGATTTTAATATTATTTACATGCTATTATAATAATTATTAATGATTTGAATTAGCTTTAATCTTTATATTTTTGATCTTAGGTTTAGTCACTTTTTTGTTTTGCTTTTGGCATTTTATTCGTTTGTCTTTTTTAATTTTTCTATTTAGCTTTAATTAGTTAATTTTTATTTTATTTTAAATTTTAGTAACCTTGTTATGAATTTGTCATTTTGTATTAGCGTTTGTCTTTTTAAAATATTTCTTTTTCATTTTAATTTATTTACTTAGTTATTTTTAATTAATTTTTAGTTATTTTTTTCTTTATTTTTTAATTGGAATTTTCTTTATTTTTTTATATTCAGTTTACTAAAAGCTAGTTTTAGTCATTTTAGTCCTTCAAATAATTTATTTGAGTTTTAAATTCTAAATTACAATTGTGTTAATGTTTAAGTTTTCATCTAATATTCATATTTTATTTTATTTTATTTTATATCAACTTTCAATAACCGAGAATTATTTTAAATAATTTAATAAATAACACCCAATCAAGCATTGTGACCCTTTCATAAAACTGTACCTGACAATTTCCACTTTGGTTGCACATTCAGATTGTTTTTCCTTCCATTGCGGATCGTCCCAGTCCAGCTCATAAAACAGCACGACCAGCGCAGGCACCAGGTTGAGATGTTTATTCATCCAGCCCGTCTTCAGTATCCCTTTAGGGATGTACCACTCATACGATGTTCTCTAACATAAAAAGAAAGCAAACTAAATTAGCGCAGTCACACAAAAGCCCAGTAGCGTCCAGAGTTAAAATAAAGCATTTTTGAAAATCTTTCGAAGGTTTCACAGCTCTTCTGTCTCACCTTGGTTCTGCACTTTGGATACTCGTGGTCTCCTGGCAAAACTTTGAAAGAGATGGGGACTCTGTCTGCCCGCCGGTTGGCACAGAAGGCATCCCATATGGCTCTGTGGATGGCATTATAAACCACGTCCAGTCCTGTCAGAGCCACAAAGGCCATGGGCCTGCAGCACAGCTCTGGAGGAAGATCCCACTGAGCTGGACTCATGATGCCGGCGAACAGACCACCTGACCAGCACAAAAGCAACATAAATCAAATCAATATAGACTGCATTGAGAAGCAAATACAGCATGCAAGTCTAGCACAATCTTTTCATTTGATATGGGTTGTTCATTGGAGATAGACGAGGAGATAGATGTCCATGGTTTATGTTCAAGGATCATGCAGATGTTGACTTGAACAACAGAAAACTCGGGATATAAAGACAGGAGCTCAAAGACACACTAACAAATATATATATATATATATATATATATATATATATACACACACACATATATGTGTATATATATATATATATATATATATATATACACACATTAATTTTATCGGAAAAAACAAACAGTTATTCAAAGACTTACAGAATAAATATAAAATATAGAGAATAAAAGTTGAGCATGTATGTATTATAAATATTCATGAGACTAGCTGAAGAACTACTATTATTTTTAAACAACAACAACAATAATAATAATAATTTATATTAGCCTATTATCGAAATCAAAATAAAAACGGTTTCGCTAAATTACAAAGATATAGAGAAAAATCTATGGTTATGAAGATGTATATTATAAATAAGAAACTAGCTCGAGCACTAATAAAATTTAATTCATAATTAAATAATAATAATAACAACAACAACAAGCAACAATAATAATAATATTATAATTTTTATTCTCTTCATTGAAAAAAAAAATCTCCTTCAAAAAGTTTAATCGGTTTCCTTAGCGCCTCTAGCGTTCATCTGAGCAAGCGCAGTGACGTTTAAAGCCTGGTTTATACTCTTTTTTTTTTCTTTTTTTTTTTAATGCCAAGGCACCAAAGAAAAAAGTACAGAAAATATCAACATTATGCACAAAGAGATGACATTACATGCAAAGCACCATTTCTAGACGTATGTAACAATAAGTAAATAATACAAAACAAAGCTTTAACAAAATATATTAAAAAGATTAAATAAATTAACTGTTTTAATAGCTTTAAGATTCTTGGAAGATGAAATAGCTTGGATATACTGTTGAACCTCTTTTTTAAAAACAATAAATAAAGGATTTTGATGAGTGAATTTTACTTTAAGTTCGCTTGGGTGCGCGCGCCAAATATGACGTCATCGCGGTGTTAGCGGAAGTTCGCTTTGGGTGAGCGCGACCTAATTTCGCGAGGCGGTGTGCACGATATTTTTGTGACTCGAGCGAACAGTTCGCGCGGCGCCGCAGTCAACATGAACAGCTTTGAAGAGATTTTGGCTGAACAGGTACGCCTGTACAGACATCTTTATGATCCATCTATGCGTTCTTATTTTTGTGTACTTAAATTTTCTTTGTAATTTTTATATTAGTTTTAAAATAATTATTCACATATATGCCTGTAGCACTGTAACTATAGCAAAGTATTCTATGCACCACAAAACAATGTGTCTGTATTATATTCAGAATAAAACAATATTTATCAACATTGCTCTTTTGAACTGTTATATCTTCTCATTTTATATAACATAACAAAGACATCACATGGGTTAATCTATGGCAAAGTATATTTTGCAGTCCGTAACCTTTATAGAAGTGTTACATTTGCAAAACACTGTAGGGTTTCAATTTATATACATTATAACACTAATCTTGTATTTGAACACCTACTTGAGCCTCAACGTGGCGATATTTTTGTCTAACTTGTACTCTAATAATGTGGTCTAATTTGAAATGTTAGAATAAGGAATAAGACATCCTGTAATTCCAACACTGTCAAATAACCCGCATACCGTTAGCTATACCGCAATATGTAGAAATGTGTCTGCATTATGCACAGAAATGAAAGAGTGAACAAAAAGTTTGATGTAAAATTTTATTAAATCAACAAACAATAGTCCAGCAACTATCAAAGCTGCAACATATAAAAATATAAATATTCAGGGAAATAAACAAGTGTGTAGTCTATATAAAATTGAGTGGCAGGACTGTAGTTCGTATTTTGTCCGACACAAACATCTTTCATTATTCTTGCTGTAAGCACAAATAGTAGTAACAAACATGTTGATAGTAGCAACAAACACAAAATCGCCTCCGTTTCTTGTCGAAACAGCATCGCAGATGATCTGACGTAATTCGGTAAAATTCTACTTCTCTTCTACTTCGCAGTTGCAAGGACGATTTCGTTTGTGCGCCCTATCATTCAGACTATCTCAACGGCGAACGCGTCAAGTATAAACGCCTCTATGGAAGGCCAAAAGGGCCAAAAACCCGTGAATTTTAACGCGTCAACAACACGTTAAATACGCGTACTTCACGCGTAAACAACACGTATTTCACGCGTTAAATACGTGTTGTTTACGCGTGAAAAATCAACAATTTTAACGCGTCAACAACACGTTAAATACGCGTACTTCACGCGTAAACAACACGTATTTCACGCGTTAAATACGTGTTGTTTACGCGTGAAAAATCAACGCGTTAAATACGCGTGAAATACGTGTTGTTTACGCGTGAAAAATCAGTTTGAACGGGTCGGTGTCATTGGCTGCTGAAGACTTGGGTCAAACTATTCATGTGAGCTTAGGGGGGTGTACCATTCATAAACTAGGCTACCACCATTTAACATGTGTCATATGTCTTTTTTTCTTTTCTTTTTTGTATAGCCTATAGAAGTAATATTTAAATCGCATGAAAATCGTTTCATGAAAAATTTGATAAAAGATAAAATTACTTCATTTTTCTTCACTCATGCCTTTTTGTAAATAAACACATTAGTGGACATTCTAGCTTTAACCGTGATCAAACTTAAGTTAGCATCAAATCATTAACATTATGGCCTTCCATACGCCTCGTCCGTTTGGGGAGGTGCGCGCGCAGTCAGCGGAGGCTTGCGAAACGGAGCCAGGCGCGAGTTACGCGTGCGCCTGCAGTAGCTGCGCTTCCGTCCCAGGGTCATCATCGGCTCTCTGGAGCACCATGGCTGATAAAGCACGGCTTCAGGAGGCGATTAAAACCCAAGGAGAGGTCGTCAGAAAACTGAAAACAGAGAAAGCGAGTAAAGAACAGGTTAGTATGAGATCTGAAGCGTTTTCAAGCTTAATGATGAGACACATGGTGTGATTAATGGCTGTCTGCTGTATCTCTCATATAAGAAAACGGGAGATCATAGATGTTTACGTTTCGTCTGCATGACAGGTTATGACCTGTTTTAGTACTTTTAATTGATCCCAATGTCATTATTTATTATTTAATAAGTGTTATTTTATATTAGACCTGCGGCATGATGCTAACTGTTAGCCATCTGATGCAATCTGTCAGTCATGGTGGACATCATTAACGTTACTGTGTATGGATAAACAAATCTGTGCTGATATTATGAATTGAGATGCATTCAGTTATAGTGACTGCTGTAGATTTAGAATGAAAAATGTGAAGCTATTGAGTGCCCAGTGATAAATCACGTGATCAGTGATTGAAAATGAGACACGCCATTGTGTCTATTTTACACATCTATTACACAGGACAATAAAAATATGCAAAAAGACCCATAATAAGTGTATGCAAAAGAGAGGCAAGTTATTTATATTTCATGGGATGGTAAAATGCCCTAATAGTTGTCACTGATTCTTGAGAAGTGAGACAAAACAGGGTGCAGTATTGAAAAAAATAAAACCTTGTACTCAGACAAATTAAACTGCATTTATGTATCTTACATGTACTAAAGCTGCTGAGCTATGCTTTGACTCAACCTCACAACTTTTCTGTTTTATCAAAATGTGCTTTTTACCTTGCCATCACTTATTTTGTGTCGACATCAAAAACACAAATTTTCACTTACATTATGCGAGATCTGTAAGAAGTATAGTAAACACAAATTTTTACCAAGTTTGACAGAGACCACAAAAAATACATTCAAAACACATTCTCATGTTAGCAGACAGATTACATTTACAAATGTGACCAACAATTCCTCATCAAATATAAAATATTATAATGAAATATTATCAAAATATTCATCTGACAGAGGTGACATAGACCTGACAGAGTTGACGAAAACCTGAATTTGTAGTAATTTTACTATCAAACACATTGAATCAATCAATTACTGTATTAAAATGGTAACACTAACTAATAAAACCTTATTGTATAATGTTAGTTAATGTATTAGATAATGTGAATGAACAATACATATATTACAGTATTTTATTAATCTTTGTTAATGTTAGTTAATGAAAATACATTGTTCATTGTTAGTTCATGTTAGTTCCCAGTGCGTTAACTAATGTTAACATCACAATTTTTTATTTAAATAACGCAGTAGTAAATGTTGACATCAACGTTAAGATAATAAATGCTGTAGAAGTGTTGTTCATTCGTAGTTCATGTTAACTGAAGTAGTTAACTAATGTTAACTACTATCTGAATATCTGGAATCTGAGGGTGCAAAAAATCAAAATACTGAGAAAATCACCTCTAAAGTTGTCCAAATGAAGTTCTTAGCAATGCATATTACTAATCAAAAATTAAGTTTTGATATATTTACGCTAGTAAATTTATTTACAAAATATCTTCGGAACATGATCTTTATTTAATATCCTAATGATTTTTGGCATAAAAGAAAAATTGATCATTTTGACCCATATAGTGTGTTTTTGGCTATTGCTACAAATATACCTGTGCTACTTAAGACTGCTTTTATGGTCCAAGGTCACATATGATCAAAATACAAACAAACTATATTATGTATAGATACATTTTATCCAGTGTTATGTGTTCCCTTATGTTCTCTGAATCTTATGTTCCCTCAACCCTAACTCTGCTAGAAGTGATGACTATTAATTCACAAAAGCAATATATGCTGTCAGGTTACATATTAATGTTTATACATTATTAGAAAAATTAAACACTTTTATATTTCATATAATTAAAGATGACTTGAAAACCACAAAAATATGATAACTTCACGTTGAATGCTGAAAATCTTATGGTGTGACATCTGACGGTGTTGACATTTGCCATTGCTTTCACAAAACAAATGGAGTTCATGTAGTAGTCATTTTGTTTTCTATGTTGATGCTAGATGCTAATTGAACCTGCTTCAGGAGAATAAAATATTAACATTTCAAATAATTTCCTCAGAAATTGGAAGATGTTGACATATCATGGTTGTGACAGAAGACACAGTAACATCAGGATTTAAAATATTATAAAACTATAAAACTTACCAGAGCCTGTCTGACATTGACGTACTCTGCAGAGGCGGAATGCCCTTGTTATCCCTGATTTTATTACATTTTAATGAATGTATGACGGTGTTGACACAACTTTGAAATCTTATGAAACACGCATGTGTCCTAGAAAAGCAACTTTGCTCTGAAATGAAATATTAAGTGTGGTTTTTGTTGAAAACAAGCTCTTTTTCATCATTAAAGAACGTTTTTATCTGTTTTATAGCATATGAATGATTGAACCTTTTTCTGTGGGCACAGTTTTAGATGTAGTGAGCAGGATCAATTGAGGATGATTTTGAACCATACCGATACCAATTTGATTGCATGTTTATGTGCCCGATAACCGATATGCAGAACCGATATTTATTTACTGTTATAAAGTACTTCACTTTGGTTTTTCCTCTTTTCAGTCATCTTTTTTTCAGTCTTTCATGTTAAATTTAATCTTCATATTACAACAATAAACAAATACATTTTATTTATAAAAAGCATCAGCAGCAATAATAATATTATCACAAGCAAATAAATGTAGAATGTCTAATGTTTTCAAATGGAGAAAATAAATAAAAGACAGGAGTCATATCAACTTCATTTTAAACTACAGTTTTAGTAGGTTTATAAGCTGTTTAATGGAGTCAAGAATAATTCACTGGATAATGTTAATTCACTGAATAATATTCTCTGGAATATTGGAATATAACAAACTTTTACTAACTTTTTTTTAATAAATGCAAAGTATTTTATTACTTTAAATGGAATGTTATATCAGAATTACACTGTTTTTATCCTCTAGATTATGAATGCCTGCTGACAGCGCATGTAGCTTATCTATGCATTTACAAAGAACTCAAACTGCGATCGCCGTATGGAGATAATAACACCATTTCCATAAAGTTGTGTTTTTAGATGTTTATTAGCTAAATAATGGTTATATAGTAAATGCTATTACAATTTAAAGGGTGTTTTAAACTTCTGGTGACTCGTTAAAAGTTACATGCTAGAGGCCGTGTTGAGCATTTCGAGCATCAATCCGCTGAGTGAACAGTAATGAAGCGTGCTTCAATTTCCAGACTAATGATGAGCAAACATACAACAGAGAGAATTTAATTCAGCTTTTATTTCAATATAAAAGCCATTCGGTGGCTGTATTGTTTAACTCACAAAGTTATGTCTTATTGTAGAGAGACTGACTTGATTTAAGTGAAACAGCTTCGTCTGTCCGCACTCATCCGCTGGGCGAAAATACTTTGAAATACCGATACAAAAAGCCGAGATTTGGACGACAATGCGGAAAGTGAACTTACCTGGGCCTTTAGCCCACGCGGACTGATCACGAGATCAATCGATGAGCATAGACAATATAGGTAATCTAATTCCAGCGCTTTTATTTACAACATGTGTCATTCATGTATTACATTATTTAATTCAGGCAAAGTTGCTGTATTTTTATTGGGACAGGACTTGGACGGATCATTTATATGAGTCCGCGAGTTGCTCTCTATTTCTTAGAGCCAAGTTGCATAACCATAGCGATTAGTAATATGTAATGCATCTAATTGCATTAATGGCTGTTATGTTAAATAAGTTTACTAACTGCTGCACAAATCAAGTACTTGTTATCCCTGATTTTATTACATTTTAATGAATGTATGACTATGTTGACACAACTTTGAAATCTTATGAACACGCATGTGTCCTAGAAAGCAACTTTGCTCTGAAATGAAATATTAAGTGTGGTTTTTGTTGAAAACAAGCTCTTTTTCATCATTAAAGAACGTTTTTATCTGTTTTATAGCATATGAATGATTGAACCTTTTTCTGTGGGCACAGTTTTAGATGTAGTGAGCAGACAATAAGTGTCATAGATTTGATATGATAGTGATAAAATTAAATTGAAGGGGATAGTTGTGTTAAATACATTCTGTTATTAAACATCTACAATTAAAAATATTTTCAATTGCTGGACGTGTTTTGTCCCATGTCTCAAGAATCAGTGTTATGTGCTCATCTAAGAGGTGTGGCGTGATACTAACTCAGTTTGGGGATGCTAGTTGATTTTGACGCCCTCCTCTCATGTTTTGCTTCCTCGTTGCTGTGATGCCTCTCTTATGGGCCCCTAGTGACAGGGTTGCTCACCACTTTTCTCCTGTTCTTCCTGCTTGTTGACGCGGATACCACCACCATCATCATCATCGCTGCACACCTGGATTATCCTCGCTGTTTGTGGGATCGGACGGTTCACCTGCTTTTGGACTGGATGGTATTGTAATTTTGGGGTGTGTGTTTGGACTGTGCATAATGAACGCTCTGGGGCTGGTCTCCATGCGGCTGTGTGCTGGGCTTATGTGCCATCGGTCTCCTGTGAACCTGCCATTTCTGCGCTTCTCTTCTGGAATGACTTTATCACAGGTACCTTATTTCAGTCACAGTCCAGTCACTGCTTGTGTTATGTCTCTTAGATTTACATGTGGACTGTCATCTGTTCACGTCCTATTTCCCCATCCAAAACAATACAGAACTTGTGGGAGAACAAAAATAATTGTACTGAAAGGGTGAGAAAATAGCAGGTCACATTTCACTTCAAAGTCAAGAAAATATGTTTGTAATTTCTTATTTGAGGTTAGAAATTCAAAAAAGAAGAAATTAATACTTTTTTTCACCAAGGATGGATTAAATTGCTCAAAAGTAACAGTACAGTCATAATTTTCCAAATGATTTCTTTTCAAATAAAAGCTGTTCTTTTGAACTTTCTGTTAATCAAAGAATCTTGAAAAGATGTATCATGGTTTTCACAAAATATTGAGCAGCACAGCTGTTGACAGCATTGATAATAGTAAGAAAAAAATGATTGAGCATCAAGTTTTCGGCATTAATAACAAGAAGAAAAATTCTTAAACAGGAAATCAGCACTTTAGAAAGATTTCTGAAGGATCATGTGACTGTGATCTATTGGATCACAGGAATTAATTACATTTTACAATATATCAAAATAGAAAACAGTTATTTTAAATGTTAATAAAAGGAAAATAACAGGTCACTTGAAAACACCCCCCCCATAATTTTTATTTCGTTAATGCAGACGGAAATGTAAAATAATCTTATTTGGACAAATAATAGTAATAAATAAATAAATAATTTAAACGTATTTAAACGTAATTCAAAGCAACAAATACAACCATGATGTATTGAGATATTTGCATTAGAAGAATGAGAATTGGGGTAAAAATACATTTTGGCCTAGATATTTTCTTGACAAGTTTCATGATTCACCCAACAGCATTTTCTGCATTTCCATTGTACTGTTTGTTTTTTAGATTGATGAAGAACTGGCCAAATTGTTGCAGCTCAAAGCTCAGCTGGGAGGAGATGAGGGAAAACATGTGTTTGTTCTCAAGACAGCTAAGGTATGTGAACAACTGACATTTTTGACACACAGGTTTGTTTGAAGTGAGCCATTTTGCAGTGATCTGTATCTCTCCTTTCCTCTCTGTAGGGGACCAGGGACTATAACCCCAAGCAAATGGTTATCAGAGAAAAGGTTTTCAACATTATCATCAGCTGCTTTAAACGCCACGGTGCTGAAACCATCGATACCCCTGTCTTTGAGCTGAAGGTCTCTTGAGCAGTTACACATTCATTTGTGCATCACATAACTGCATTAATTCACTATAATGACCCTGTTTATTTGTGTTTCTGTAGGAAACATTGACAGGGAAGTACGGCGAAGACTCCAAACTCATATACGATCTGAAGGACCAGGGAGGAGAACTTCTGTCTCTGAGATATGACCTCACTGTATCCATCAGACATGTGTTTATTGATCTTATATTGAATCTTTTTCCAGACACACAGCTGGTGGGGAAAGTCAGATTGATTTGCATCTGTTAGCTTGTTTGATATAGACTTAAATGACCATTTTTCTCCAAGGGACTCAGGACAGAAATGATCAAGTGAAAGCCAGAAAAAGCATCAAAAGACAAACAAGTCGTCGCATATTCTAGGTTTTGCTGAAATCGCAGTGCCTTTTTAAAAAGTATTAATTTTCATCAATGAATTGTTTTTTTTTGTTTGTTTTTTTTTAAATGAATTAATTAGGGCTGTCAAATCATTTTTCTCCAAGGGACTCAGGACAGAAATGATCAAGTGAAAGCCAGAAAAAGCATCAAAAGACAAACAAGTCGTCGCATATTCTAGGTTTTGCTGAAATCACAGTGCCTTTTTAAAAAGTATTAATTTTCATCAATGAATTGTTTTTTTTTGTTTTTGTTTTTTTTTAAATGAATTAATACATGTACATTTTTATTGGAGTTTGGTGGCTATTTAATGTATTCCTATAAACGCCGTTTTGGATTGTGCTTAAAATCACTAGGATATGGCCAAATTCATGCACACAATCTCACTATAATTGTGTAACACTTTTTTTCCTTTTTTTTTAAAGACTCAACAGTGCGTTTGGCTCCTTAACTTTTTTTCTCCTCAGGTCCCATTTGCTCGCTATCTTGCAATGAATAAAATTACCAACATTAAGCGCTACCAGATAGCTAAAGTGTACCGCAGAGACAACCCGGCCATGACCCGGGGCCGATACAGGGAGTTCTATCAGTGTGTGAGTACCTCGCTCTAAAACATCTTTCAGTAAATTTGCTTTTGTTATTATTATTATTATTATTATTATTATTATTATTGTAGTAGAATTATTACTATTATTATGAATTTGAATGTAATCAGTTCTTGATCTTTGTGGCTGCAGGATTTCGATATTGCAGGTCAGTACGATGCCATGATCCCTGATGCCGAGTGTGTGAAAATTGTCTACGAGATCCTGAATGAATTAGATCTTGGAGATTTTCGTATCAAGGTTGGTTGCTGTTCCACATGAGAACTTCGTAGTGTTGTGGGCTGTCCCCGAAAGCTGAAACATGATGCCTCTGCAAGGCAACAAGCCACATTTTAGTGTCTGCTGAGATGCCTTTATCTGATTGATTTTTTTGAAGGCAGCATAGATGTATTCTTCGTTTGCCTATGATATCCCGCTTTCCTCTGCATTCCATTCACTAAAAAAATAAAGATGGCATCTAAAAGTTGCGGTGTGTAACCAATTTGTCATTTCTAGTGAGAGATTAGTATTGTAGTAATTAAATATTAGCATAGTTATAATCCAAAGCTCTCTCTATTTTGTTGTAGAACAGTAAACCATTATGCAGCCTTAGAACTTTGTCCTAAATCGGGAGGTGTCTTTGTGCACAAATGCTGCCTGCAGAGTCATTGCCTGATAGGGCAGTGAGGCAACATGTCAGCAACCTAAGCTTTCAGATGCACATGTGGTCATTAGTCTTTGTAAAACCTCTTGTTGTATATTTTTCATTTTGTGATGGAATAGTCACTGTTGTGGTGTTTCAGGTGAATGACCGACGCATTCTAGATGGGATGTTTGCTGTGTGCGGCGTTCCTGACGAGAAGTTCCGCACAATCTGCTCCACAGTGGACAAACTGGATAAGGTGAGAGATCAAACTTGTGCACGTCCAGTTAACATCAGGTGGATGGAGAAATGCTTTGTTACAAGAGAACACTTTATCTTAATATAATGCATTTAAGGTAGGGCTGGGTATTGACACAGATTTCAAGAATCAGTTCTATTCTGTTTCACAAGTCTTTGATTTGAGGCAGTTGCGATTCAGTTTAGTATCCATGAATTTGAATGTATAACAGGTAAAGTACATGTCAGTTATTCTTAAGGAAAACAGTCTCTAAACCAAAGCTGTAAACTATACAGGGAGCCCTGTCAGTTGGTACATTGCTGTAATATTAGAGGTTAAATTTAACAACAGTCCATATTCAGTTCACTCTCAAAAACATCAAATTGCACAATGCCGTTTTATATCAGCATTTTAATTATATAATTATGTTTCTATTCCAGTTTGTTTCTGAAATAATAAACATTTAAATGATGGCTGTCATATGTGACCCTGGACCACAAAACCAGTCATAATTCGTCTGAAAACTGAATAAATAAGCTTTCCATTGATGTATGGTTTGTTAGGATAGGACAATATTTGGCCGAGATACAACCATTTCAAATCTGGAATCTGAGGGTGCAAAAAATCAAAATATTGAGAAAATTGCCTTTGAAGTTGTCCAAATGAAGTTCTTAGCAATGCATATTACTAATCAAAAATTAAGTTTTGATATATTTACGATAGGAATTTTACAAAATATCTGCATGGAACATGATCTTTACTTAATATCCTAATGATTTTTGGCATAAAAGAAAAATCGTTAATTTTGACGCATGCAATGTATTTTGGCTATTGCTACAAATATACCCAAGCGATTTAAGACTGGTTTTGTGGTCCAGGGTCACATATGTTTTCATGTTGTTTATTGTATTTGTCATCACTAACAGGTTAAATAAAATTAAAAAGTAATACAGTGCCTATATTTATCAAAATGTTCTTCTCTGGTGTTTCTTTGTCTAGCTGACAAATTAAGTTTATAAACACTGAATGACTTTCCTGATGTAAACGTAACGTTAAAGGAATAGTTCACCCAAAAATGAAAATTACCCCATGATTTACACCCTCCTAGGTGTATATGACTTTCTTCTTTCAAATACAGTCGGAGTTATTTTAAAAAATGTCCTGACTCTTCCAAGCTTTATAATGGCAGTGAATGAGTGTTGAGAAATTTTGAAGCCCAAAAAAGTGCATCCATCCATCATAAAAAGTGCTCCACACAGCTACAGGGAAGTGAAGTGAAGCAATGGAACTGTGTGAGAAAAATATCCATATTTAAAACTTTATAAACCGTAATCTCTAGTTTCCGCTAATTGTTGTACACACATTCACGAGAGAGTGGTGTTCCAGTGGATGATGTAGGTGCAGCGTAAACTCTGGTGAAAATATGCTAGTCTCACGAGAACCAAGTTTTGTTTACAGCAAAGGAAAACCAGTCTCCTGGTGGCTCATATCAAAATCCTCCATTTTTCTTTACAAATCCTTATTTTGCACTTTTAATTTGTGACTGGTGTTTTGTTTTGCTTTCTCCACTGCACTTTCGCGTTCGCGTGTGTCCTACGTCATCCACTGGAATCCCACTCTCTCGTGTATGTGTGTATGACAGTTAGCGGAGCCTTGAGATTATGGTTTATAAAGTTTTAAATATGGATATTTTTCTTACACAAATGCATCGATTCACTGCAGAAGGTCTTTATTTTTTAATGTACCTCCAATTGTACTTGTCTGAAAGAAGAAAGTCAAATACACCTAGGATGGCTTGAGAGTGAGTAAATCATGGGGTAATTTTCATTTTTGGGTGAACTATCCCTTAAAGTGACATTGTTTACAAGCTGTGCTTCCACAAACTGATGTACTACAGCGATCTGTCACAGCACATTAAATAATGTCAAAGCAGTATTTATTGTTTGAAGTTTGTAATGAAATTAGCATAATTTGAAAGCTGAGACTAAATATATAAAGTAACAAAGCACAAAGCTTATTGGGATTATTGAATAGGAGACACGCTACAAATGATTTGTGATATGATTGAACTCGGCCCTAATTTAAGCTTTGACATGCTCATCGTGTTTGTAGTTGGCCTGGGAAGATGTGAAAAAGGAGATGGTGAATGAGAAAGGTCTTTCAGAGGATGTGGCCGATCAGATCGGGGAGTATGTCAGCATGCAGGGTGAGTAAACATTCATCACACCCATATTTAACAATCACCAGTCAGTTTTTACCTGATCAGATACAGTATTTTTCTACATCTGCTGACACCTTTGACCTTCAGGCGGGAAGGTTCTGGCTGAGCGACTGCTTCAGGACCCCAAACTGTCCCGGAGCAAACAGGCCTGCGCTGGGCTCACGGATATGAAGCTGCTCTTCAGCTACCTGGAGCTCTTCCAGGTCACAGACAAGGTGAGGTCAGAGGTCAAGAACGTGTTGAAAGGAAATTCAGTTATTCCCTATTGTCCTTAACACTGAACAAATGTATGGAGTGAAAATGCTTCTACTCTGTCTGCAGTCTTTTCTAATTGAATATTTACCCATCAAAATAATTGCATTTATCTTTTCTTACTTATATTTGCATGGACGTTAAATTGTATTAATGTTCAAAAAAGCCCACAAATTAAGATAATTTGATGATATTTGGAATAAATTTTCAGCCAGTCAGAGTATAGTCAAGTGTTTAATATACAGCAGTGTTTTGGACCAATGAGATTTCTTGGTGGGCGGAGCTACTCAGCTTGATGTGACAAAACTTGTAACGAAACTGACATAAAAACAGCTAGTTAGAACAAAAAACTCAACAAAATTAACTTAGAAGATGCTGTATCATGTCACATCTGATTTTTTTATACTCCACATGCTGCATCTTTACCTTTAATGGCCCATTAGATAAGAAATACACACCCTATAAAATTTATTACATGGGTGTTTCATTTCAGTAAATGCAGTTATAATTTCATGTTCATTATTTCTTTTCTCATACTCATTCACTGTCTGCATCTGTGATCTTGTTCTTTTCGTTTGCCCTCATTAATTTTTAAATCTCTCTCTCTCTCTCTCTCTCTCTCTCTAGGTGGTGTTTGATTTGAGTCTGGCTCGAGGACTGGACTACTACACTGGTATGATTTATGAAGCGATTCTCTCCTTGACCATCCCAGCACCGGTGTCCACTCCTGCAGAGCAGAACGGGGCGGATGAGGCTGGCGTGAGCGTTGGCAGCGTGGCCGGTGGAGGGCGATACGATGGTCTGGTGGGCATGTTTGACCCCAAGGGCAGGAAAGTGCCCTGTGTGGGCGTCAGCATTGGGATTGAGAGGATCTTTTCCATCATGGAGCAGAGGGCCGAGGTGAGTGAGGTGTAGATTTGAGTAGGGCTGGACGATATGACTCGATTAATTGAATGTTTTACCTCGATTACTATTAATGAATGATTATTTTTACTTTATTATTAAAACATTTTTTGCCCTCATTGTCAGAGACGTGAATCTGACTCATGATCGTTGTTGCATGTAATCTTCCTCTCACCAATCTTGTCCTGTCACTCTGTATGACAAAGTATTTACTCTAGGTATTGGTCATCAGTGTTGGGCAACTTTAAAAAGTAATTAGTTATAGTTACTAGTCACTTCTCACAAATAGTAACTGAGTTACATCATTATAAAAGTAACTAACTACCAGGAAAAGTAGGCCTAATTGTTACTTTAAAAAAAAAAATTATTCTGATGTCAAATAACTTGGATGCCCCCTATATTAAATATGTTAAATGAATGAAATGGACACTACATACAATAAATTATTATTATTATAAAACATTGTACACTAATAGTCATGATGACCGCGAAAAGAGCATTTTTGATTGTACGGATAAGAAGAAGGTATTTGAAACTGCAAAGAGTCTACTTTTATTTGTGTATAGTCATAACAAAATGTGCTTTCGTGGATCCGTGCATCAGGTCTTAAAGGGACAGCGGCCTATAAATACCTGCTGCTGTCATTAATGCTAATCAAACAACAAAACAGCTTTGACAGAGATCTATATTTAATTTATACAGTGAACACTATGCAGTGTTATTTTTCCTTATTACATTTCTGTATTTGAATACTACTGACCTTATTTTATTTGTAACATATTGTGTTGCATTTATCTATGCTTGTAATTTGTGTATTTGTTCTTATTTTTACTGGCTGATCACTTGTCTCTTTAATCATGTTTAAACTTTCTTAGTTAATCTAGTAGTATTTGCTGTGGTATCAAATAACTTTGCTTTAAGTAATAAATGGAAAGCAAGTTAAATTAAAATATTTTTCTTTTCTTGCTGATTCGAAAAACGATCCGATCCGTGGGTCAAAAACCGTAATGTGATCCAAACCGTGAGATTTGTGATCCGTTGAACCGCTATTAGTAACGCCGTTTATTTATAACACCGTTATTCCCATCACTGCTGGCCATTCACACAGAACACATTTTTGTGTCTAAAGCCTGGAATACACTACACGTTTTTTGCCACAATTTTCCAGTCTGAACAAGTTTACGCTAGTTTGAGGAAAGTCAGAGCCAGTCTGCAGATTACAGCTGACAGATTCCACAGGAAATCACGTAGTGTATGATGGTCACAGACTCCGATTTTTTTAGCTTCAGACTTTGATTCCATCCAGTTGGAGGATATCAAACATGTTTGATATTTTCAGCCGATTTTAGAACACGTATTGTTTTCATTTGTCATGCGTCTCCTAGCAACAAGGTGAACGTTTCTGCGTGAGTTTGTTGTGATCGGAACAACTTTAAAGTCGTGTAGTGTATGATCCTCGGTCGTGTAGTGTATGATGCCCAGTTTTCCTCTGTCACTATTTACAAAGTCGGTAAGTGTATGATGCCTAGTGTTTTAAAAATCTGTTCAGATTTTAAAAGTCGTGTAGTGTATTCCAGCCTTCAAATGCAGGATGCTGCTCTTAGGAATGGTTTTAAAAAAATAAGCGCAGTGCAGATTGCCTCCTCTGCCATGTTGCCGTCAAAATACAAAAATTGCCACGCCAACCTGCAAAAGACGCGAGCGTGACAGTCATACATGTCCATATACTACAGACTACACATGCGGTAGTATGTTTTTTATGGGAAAGTATTAACAGGATAAAAAGAAAAACAAAATAACTGACATGGGAAAATGACTTCATTTAGAGGTTCTGAATTTCGGTTTTGATTACTTTTCGATTTATCATTCAGCCCTAGGTTTGATTGTGTGTAATAATGTTGTTGTTGTTTTTTAAATATCCAATGTCTGTTTTGGAAGCTTGCTATATAAAACAGTGTTTTAAGAGTACATTTAAATATAATATGAAATGGCATTTGCAACAACAAAAACAAAACTGGGAATATTAATATTTTGTTTTAAATGTTTAATGCTTTTTACACATTTGGAAAGAACAGTGGGTTTATTGTTAATATTTATTTTTACTTTTTTTTTTAATGCTATTTAAATTTATTTACATTTTATTTTAATTATTTTTAGAACTGTGCCACTATTTTAATATAAATGCTATTTAAACGTTTAAAGCTGGGTATATTAATGGTTTGTTTTAAATATTGAATTATTTAATGCTTTTTAAACATTTTATTCATTAAACATTTTTTGCTATTAATTATTTTGTGCTATTTACATTTTATTTACATTTATTTTTTTAATATTCATTTAAGTACATTTTTAGGACTGTGCTATTGGTATTTAAAATTTAAAACTGAACATTAATAGTTCACTATTTATTTAATGCTTTTTAAACATTTGGGAAGATTCATGTTTTTTTTTTTTAAAATATTTATATAATTATTTAATACTAGTCACATTTGTTTTTATTTATATTATTGAATACATTTTGTAGAACAGTGCCACTGATTTTTATGATTAAAGGTATTTGAAATGTAAAAATTTAATTTAAAAAAAACAATATTAGTGTTTTATTATTATGGTAGCTATTGTTTCCTTTAAGTTCATTTTTGGAATGGTGCCACTGGTTTTTATTATGAAAGTTATTTAATATCTGTTAAGATGAATGGTTTTATTTTTAATATCTATTTTAAATATTTAATGCTTTTTTTAGTTACATAAAGTACATTTTTAGAATGGTGTCACTGTGTTTTAATATGGAAGGTAATTAAATACAAATGTGGAATGTTCCCATCTCCTCCAGACATCCTCAGAGAAGGTGCGCACCACTGAAACTCAAGTGCTTGTGGCCTCAGCGCAGAAGAACCTTCTAGAGGAGCGACTCAAACTGACCAGTGAGCTTTGGAATGCCGGAATCAAGGTTTGTGTATATGCTTGAATGACATAAAGAAAACCAAAATGAATTTGGAGACTCCGGAATTGGAATCTCTGACTCTGAATTATGTGCTTCAGGCTGAAGTTTTATATAAGAAAAACCCAAAGCTGTTGAGCCAACTGCAGCACTGTGAGGAAACTGGGATTCCACTGGTGGCCATTTTAGGAGAGCAAGAACTCAAAGATGGAGTCGTCAAACTGCGCAATGTGGCCAGCCGAGAAGAAGTGCGTTTGACAATCTCTCACGTTGTTTACAACAATTTTGTCATGCTTTTTAACTTTCAACATTTCAAACAGGCTACATTTGTCAGAATCTTGTATTGCAGGTTTATTCATCGTACAATTACAATACTAATTTGCCTAAGAAATATTACAATAATTAAAAGTTTTTTAAAATATATTTTTAGATATTTTAGGGTTTTTTCCCCAATTACTATATAATTAACTTAAATTTACAATACTAATATTTTTAGTCTGATCAAATAAAATCAAGTCACTAATATTTTGTCTGGCTTTCTGTAGGTTGATGTGCCCAGAGTGGATCTGGTGGATGAGATCAAAAAAAGGACCTTGTAATGTTAAAAAGAGTCACCACATAGATGGAGGAGGACGGTGGACCCATTTACCAAACACTAGTTTCAATTGTCAATTACCAAACATGACATTAGAAGGAAACATATTCAATTCGTTGCCTGCTCTTTTAATGCTCCCCATGTGTTTGGATTGTCACATCTATCAATAAATGCACAACTAAGATATTTTATTTGTCTTGTCTTTATGTCAGTCATATCTGTTTAATGCCATATGCAAGATGCTACTGTTACATTGTCTTTAGGCCTGCATTCTATGTGAGTTTGTCTTTAAGACAGCCATAAATATTATTACTGTAAATTTATTTTTTAATCTAAAAATATATTTTAATTACAGTAGTAATATTTCTTAGACAAATTAGTATTATAATTGTACAGATTTTAAATTTAATTTTACAGCTTAATGTAAATACTATTTCACAGTTGTAATATTTTGGGTTTTACAATTTCACATTTCATATAGATTGATTATAGATGACTGATTATTTTATAGTCGTGTTAGTATGTAAAATCACATATGACAGATTTCACATCTCTTAACAACCTTTGTGATTTGAGGTATCATTCATATCTGTAGCAATTTTCTGCATCAAAGTTTTGACTTCTTACCGCAAGTATGAGCAGTAGCGGTATCAGAGTCATAATCAAGGGCTTGAGCAATAGCCTACACAAGAATCATTTCTTGAACAACTTATTTACTGTACAAAAGTCATTTATAGTCAGTACAACCCATCAAACAAGGAATCAAGAGCACACCATGCAAAGTCAACAAACGTGACAAACACGCAAAACAAATCGTGAAAAATCAAATACAGTGAAAAAATAAGTTGTGAAAACATGCAGTCATCCAAATGTGATGAGGCTGACTAAAATAACAAATTATTAATATTACATTAAAATGCCATAAAACATTATACCAACAAGAACATAATACTTCAAACCTCTTTCATACCACTGAATTCAAGAGCTTGTAAAAAAGAAATTCACTGCCCACATTGGCTTTTTTTTTTTTTCTTTAACATTAAACTAAATGTTTAATCATTAATTTCCACTCATTTATCTGAAACTGGAACAGCACATGCCTTCAAACCGTAATACTGAACGAAAACTGATAACGTTACATTAACAGCTCAAAATTTAGAAAGATCGCAAATTTGAGATCTTACAGATGGTTTGGATCACCTGCTCAGCAGCGGCTCGATAAACCTCTCCCTTCATGGCCTGATCGCTGGTGCCTGGAAGGATCTGGATAACCCCGTACTGGGGAAAAATAAGGCTTGGGATCAGGACTTGGAAGCTGAAGCAGAGGAAGCCGTCGGAGCTGGTGTGATGGTAACGGATTTCATACTGCGGAGTGCCGAGTTTGTACACCTCGCACATCCACTGCAGCTGAGACACGGCGTCGCGGTTCATGGGGGCTTCAGGCATCATCTCATTTTTCGGAGGCCTGGCTGGACCCCCCACGGCCCGGAAGAAGGACTGGAGAGGGGAGTGGGATGGGACATCATGAAGGGAAGGCTGAAGGTGCAGGTGGAGAGGGGTGATGGAGGGTTTGGGGAGGGGACTCAGACCAGGTGGGGTAAGGCAGTTGTCTTCTTGTCCGGTCTCAGCAACATGCTTGGACTTGGAGAAGGACGTCCATTTCACAGTAATGGAAATGCCATACTGCAACCTAAAAGCTGAAAAGGCATAAGAAAAAACAACTTAAATGAGTAACATTCTAAATTAACAGTGACATAATTTGTTAAATGTTACAAAACTTTCTCCTACTCCAGTTATTGAATAAATAAAATTATTATATAACACCTCTGATGTGACTGTAAATGCAGACCTTAAGCCAAAAACTCATCACCAAACACCAATGACTTGTACATATGGGTACAGTCATTTTAGACACTTCCAAAACTGTTGCAACAGATATGGAAATACAATTTTTAAATATATGAATTATGTTCCCATCGTTGTTGCCACAGATTTGGAAGTGCATTTTTCTGTTCTAAAGAAGGGGGTGTCCCAATACTTTTGTCTATATAGTGTATGTACAAGTCATTTGTTGGCAAGTCATTTGAGTTTTTGGCTCAAGGCCTGCATTTACAGTCATACCAGAGGTGTTAAACTGGGATTAGGACTTGGTTTTATGCAGACCATTCAAGTTCTTCCACACTGACTGAATCAGTAATTTTCTTTTTGAACCTTGCCTTATACACAGAGGCATTGTCATGTTAGAATAGAAAAGGGTCCTGTCCAAACTGTTGCTATAATATTAGAAGCACACAATTTCCTAGAATATCATTATATGCTTAAACATTAAGATTTGTACTCATAGAAATTACTAAAGTAGTCAAACCTGTTCATTAGAAGGGGGCAACCCAATACTTTTGTCAATATAGTATATGTATGTGTATATATATATATGTGACCCTGGACCACAAAACCAGTCTTAAGTCGCTGGGGAATATTTGTAGCAATAGCCAAAAATACATTGTATGGGTCAAAATTATTGATTTTGCTTTTATGCCAAAAATCATTAGGACATTAAGTAAAGATCATGTTCCATGAAGATATTTTGTAAATTTCCTACAGTAAATATCTCAAAACTTAATTTTTGATTAGTAATATGCATAGGTAAGAACTTCATTTGAACAACTTTAAAGGTGATTTTCTCAGTATTTAGATTTTTTTGCACCCTCAGATTCCAGATTTTCAAATAGTTGTATCTCGGCCAAATATTGTCCTATCCTAACAAACCATACATCAATGGAAAGATTATTTATTCAGCTTTCAGATGATGCATAAATCTCAATTTCAAAAAATTGACACATGACTGATTTTGTGGTCCAGGGTCACACACACATACATATATATATATATATATATATATATATATATTTGTGTGTGTGTGTGTGTACACACACACACTTTATTTCATCCAAGGTACAGCAAAAACAGTAATTTTTTTTTTATTTAGAATTTTTACCATTTAAAATTACTGTTTTCTATTTGAATATTTTAAAATGTAATTTATTCCTGTGATTTCAAAGCTGAATTTTTAGCATCATTACTCCAGTCACATGATCCTTCAGAAATCATTCTAATATTCTGATTTGCTGCTCAAAAATATGTATTATTATTATTATTATTATTATTGTTGTTGTTGAAAACAGCTGAGTATATTTTTTCAGGTTTCTTTGATGAATAGAAAGTTCAGAAGAACAAAATTTTTATTCTGAAATAAATATTTTGTAACATTATAAAATGTCTTTATCATCACTGTTGATGATAATTTAAAGCATCCTTGCTAAATAAAAGTATTAATTTCCATAATTTCTTTCCCATCAAAGATGGATCTTTCTATTCAAAGAATCATGAAAAAAAAATGCACTCAACTGTTTTAAATATTGATAATAAAAATGTTTCTTGAAGAGCAAATCAGCATATTAGAATGATTTCTGAAGGATCATGTGACACTGAAGACTGAAGTAATGATGCTGAAAATTCAGCTTTGCATCACGGGAATAAATTACATTTTTAAATACATTCAAACAGAAAACAGTTATTTTAAATAGTAAAAAAAAAAAAAAAAAATTGTACTGTTTTTGCTGTACTTTGGATCAAAAAAAATGCAGGGTTGGTGAGCAGAAGAGACTTCTTTAAAAAACATTACAAATCTTACTGTTCAAAAACTTTTGACTGGTAGAATGTGTGTGTGCGCGCACGCGTGTGTAAACATTTGAGGATTTTTACTTTTAAATGCTCCTAAATGTTAAATATTTATGTACTTCATACATATCAAATACACCATATATGCTACTGTTCAAAAGTTCAGGGTACGTAAGATTTTTATAAGAAATCATGAAACATTATTACAACTTCAAATTAAAATTTTCTATTTTAATATATTGTAAAATGTAATTTATCCTGTGATGTCAAAGCTGAATTTTCAGTCTTCAGTGTCACATGATCGTTCAGAAATAATTCTAATGCTGATTTGTTGCTCAAGAAACATTTCTTATTATTATCAATGTTGAAAACAGTTGTGCTGCTTCAGATTTTGATGTAAAACGTGATACTTTCTGTAAAGAATCCTTTGATGAATAGAAAGTTTAAGAGAACAACATTTATTTGAAATAGACATTATTTGTCAATCTAATGCATCTTCGTTGAGTAAAAAAATATTAAAAAGAAAAAACAAGAGTATATTAAAAAATATAAACCTTGATGTACTGCTTAATGCATACTACACAGTGTATACAGTATACAACATACTGCATACTACTTTCTTTTAACAAAAAAGCCATTCAGTTCATAATCCAAATATTTCTATGACCCAGCATACCTTGCACAAGCACTTTCTTGGCCATGGATGCGGCGTAGTGGGAGGAGTAGTTCACTAGAGCCACAACCTCTCTCCCTTTAGGCCCGGCCATCTTCAGTATGACATCCTCCACCCCGTCAGACAGCATTCGCAGCACCGTCAGCAACTCCGCCTGATTTATGCAAGCTGGAAGATCCCCCAGACGCAGCTGCCGCTTCTCTGTGCTCTTGCGCACCGTCAGGCAGCCCCCCTCCGGCAGACGGTAGTGATGGAGGGTCATGACGGCGGCAGAGGCGGTGACGGGGTCGCCGTACTTTGCGTAGGCGAAGCCTCGGTTCTGCCCGCTGAAGTTCATCATGAGACGAAACTCATAAATAGTGCCCACGCTCTGGAAAAGAGGGATCAGGCGGTCCTCATAGACGTCATGTGGGATCTGACTGATGAAAACCTCACAGCCCGGGCCGGGAGGAGGACCTTGCCAGCCTGGAGCAAGAGAAGAAAGGAAAGAAAGTCAGAAGGAGTGATAATTTATGTTTTCACAAAAACAAAATTGACTAGGATTAGATTTCAAAAATACAGCAGTCAACATTTGAAGTGGATCAAAACCTTTGATGATTTGAAGTGGATCATCAAAGTTATACATGAATTTGGAACAATACCTGTTCTTGTCTTAGGACAACTTTAATGAACATTTTTGATTCACTTAAAATGTTGACTATTGTATTTCATGATTAATGTTGAAACAAATTAAGAGAATAGTATGAGAGAATAGTATGAGAGCGATGTACATAGATACATAAACACACACACACACTCTTAAACAGACATGAAGTTACACATATAGAGATAGATATACATTTATAGTATATACACACACTTTTGCCAGAATACACTTTTTGAAAGTGCTTTAATAAATAAAATAATCAAAATAAATCAATATAAATAAAACCCTGGTTAGCTGGAACTTCTAAGCTTCATGAATTCATGTTGACTAGTGGTCAAACTGTGATAAAAACATCTCATAATAAATTATGACCATCATAGACACTGAAATGCTCAAACTGTCAAGATCTGACTTTCTAAAACATATTTTGATATATATTTCAAAGGACATTAAGCTCTTGAAGATATAAAGATATAAAGGCAAATGCAATTCCTCACGACATGAACCTAAAAGTGTAAATTATACTTTGAAAAACTGATGAAAACATCACATAATATACAATGACCAGAGACTAAGATCAAAGCTGAAAATTAGATGTACTAGTTGAACAAAAACTACTAAGGAAGTACTATCTATGTGCTCATGATTTTTGTTACATATAAAAGGCATTTTATACATAGACACATAATTTATTCTGATCAAATATCAATAAAGTTCCCATTGAGACAACGTCTTGTTGTAAAGATCAACATGTGTTAAACATACATTGTTTTCTACTTTTAAAATTATCCCAATCTGGATAATAGTAGTTAAAAGTGTGACAGTTTAAACACAGATAACACTTACACACATATTACGGTTGGTTTCTGATTTTTACAAGTTATATACATCTAAAGTGATCCATACATTAGAATTCAAGCTCACTCATTTGCAAATTTTATTTTAAAAAGGATTTTGAACCAATCAATTCCATCAAGCAATAACCTAAAATCATCCAATCAGCAATAATTGAGCAGCAATGAGGACTTGCAGCCTAATTGAGCTCCAGGTGTCCATGTTTTAATGGAGGTAAGACAAAGCACAAAAGAGGCATGGTTCAAACTTTTGTATCAGCTCTACAAGACAAGCTGTTTTAAACCCAAAATGACGAAGATTTATTCCTTAAACCTCTAAAAGGAGAAGTAAACGGCCTGTTTCTGCTCTGCTTAATGTTATGAAGGAAAAATAAGATCTCTGTCTTCATCCACATCATAATTCAGCCTCATGATGAGACTTAAAAGAGCTTAAAATGCCACAGGTTGTGTTTTAATTGCAAATGGCTGATCTCAGTTCAATTTAAGAGTACTTACCCGGAGGAGGACCACCATATTTTCTCTGCCCATTGACCTGTGTTAAAGTGATTGAACTTTTCTGCATCCATACTTGTAGTGACTTCACTCTCTGCGGGTTCAAAACCTGCCAGCATTTAAATTAAAAGGATGATATAATGCTTTACATGTTATATCTACGAGCTGAAGTGCTCTCAAACGTCAAACTGTGATTACACGAATAAACTCATGTTGCTGCGCAAAGTTTTGGCAAAACAAGTGTGTTGTTTAAAAATATTAACTGTAAATAAACTCGCAAACCTGCTGTAGCTGCTGTCTCTCCATGTCGCTGTCCACCTGTGATAGCACACCTGTAAATTGGTGGAAAAGTCAAGCAAAGGTCATTAAAATAAAGCTCAAGACTCTCTAGAAACACTATTGGACACGCTTGAGGAAAGTGGGCGGATTCTGCGCAGCGCGCTCAAATTACATTCCTAAGCAGAGATGGTGCTGAGACTTACACAATTAAGATTTTATAGACAGCTTTTAAATGTATAATTGTTCATGTTTGCGCGAATGAATCTGTTATGTAACTTTTTAAAACTGGTTTAATTGGGGGAACAATAATTAGAGACGTTCCGCTCGTCACCAGCAGGTGGCAGCTCTGTATGTGATTATTTGAGGGGACGTCATTCATCAGCCTCAGCAACATTGTTACTGTTTGACAACATGTTTCATTTCATCTTTCGCGAGCTATATATGTGATAATACGTTTTTTTTCTCGTCTAGTTATTATGTGTACAAAACAGCAGGACATATTGAGATCTTCCTGTGTTTTTATTCCAAAGAAAAATGTTGAGTTATTGGGTGTCCTGCTGGGCTGAGTTTTCACAGGTCATGACCCCTGCACCATAAAACTGTCTACTGACAAAAACAGCAGTGTACGCTTTTTCAAGATTTGTGTTTTGTTTTTCTTAGACATCTGATGTATTTGTTTTGAAAGTGTAACATTTCTTTCTTTCTTTCTTTCTTTCTTTACAAATATTTTTCCACAGTAAATTGGATTGAGAAAAACAGCAGTGGATGCTTTTTCAAGATTTGTGTTTTGTTGTTCTTGGATATTCCATTTGTTTGTTTTCATAGCTTAGTATTTCTCTTTTTCTTTCTTTTGCTTATTATTATTTTCTTTCCTTTCCTTGCTTTTATTTTTTATTTTATTGTAAATATATATATATATATATATATATATATATATATATATATATATAAAATTAACTATTTTTGTTTATGATAAATGGATGCCACTCACTGAATTAAACAAAATAATTAGCTATTTTTGTTTACAATAAATGGATGCCACTTATCGAAATAAACACACATGATGATTTGGAACAGGTAACTGCACAGTATGCAAGAGTTTCTATTCCAAACATATTTTTTCTCACTTAGTGTTAAGATGTCAATTGTGAATAAATCTCAATATATGTGGTACTTTGAAATGTGGTAGATTTATGTATTATATTATATTATAGTCTATTATAGTCTATTATATTATTAATTTGTAATTACATTTTACAGAAAATTGGATTAAAATGCAATATAACTGTGTTTATTTATACATGAGATAATTAACTTTTTTTTGTTGTTTTTGCTTATGATAACTGGATGCCACATACAAATTGATGAGTTCATATAACAACATAACACATTTGAAACAAGAATCAAAGCATTTTTTAAATATAGTATGCAACAATGTACACTGCACAGTGTGCGTGCAAGAGCCCCATTCCAAGCATATTTTTTTCACACTTCATTTTAAGCTGTAAAGTGTGAATAAATAATCTCAAGATAATTCTGTTTGTAACTATGCTTCAAAGGCCATGCTTGTTAAAACATGCATTTTTTGAAAAAAAAAAAAAGTCTTCAGACTCATCTTGATGTTTTAAACAAAAATGTACGTAACCATGACACCTTGTTTTTGAATATGCATAGGCCTAATTCAGATTAACACCATCTTTTTTTTTTTTTTTTTTTTAATGTTGGCAGATGAATTAAAGAGTTTACTGTGTCATGCAGCTCTGGCCAAGCAACAATAAAATGTAGGTCTGGAGCACAAATGACATGAAAATGATCAAAGACAGTATTTTATGTAGCGACTTTTGAATTAGCACCAGCTTAGCGAATGCATGAGTGCAGGTACACAGTTTGTCAGTGTAAAATGATGCTGTGCCAGATGAAAGGCAGAGCCTGGCTTAGTTCTCAGTGTGGCCTCCAGCTCTTACTTTTTAGCAGGAGAAAATCCCTCCGTTGCCTCACAGCCTTTTAATTCTGTGAAAAGAAAAACAGACAGAATAGACAACCGCCATATGTTTTTCTTGTTCCCTTCTGCACCTTTGCATCTTTCCATTTTCCAGGCTCTGAGATGTGTGATACGTCTATTTACCGTAGTGCAATTACAGTTTTTTTTTGCATGGAAATAAACACATCAACACCTCCTAATGTAGCGAAGGTCATAAAGCCGCCTCACACTGTCACATGTACTGCAGTCACAATGATAATAATATTAACCACTTCATTTGATTTAGAGACAGTGCATATCATTTTTCACAAATTGGACGTGTGGAAATTGTGACCTGCTAGTTAGGTCACCTGTGGATTGATGGTTTTATTTAACGCCAGGTTTGGAGGTGATAAAAAATAACCATATACCAAGGGAGTTTTAATTCAAATGTATTCTGATATTGCTGTGTTTCTTGTTTATCCAGAGCCTTTTCTCTGCCTTTGGCTAATTAATTTATAACCTTTTACATCTAAACATTGAAATTGGGCCTATCTGACTGATGTTATCCGGTTGCTATGCAATGTGTGCTGCGTAACGACAGCAGTTCCTTTGCCGTGGGGTCGTCACGCACATCTATGAGCCTGTCCTGAAATGCAAACATGCGTGCTCTCATACCCAAGCCGCCCTGCCTCATGAAGAGGCTGATCCCAGCCCCTCTGCCACCCCGGGGCTCACTGAGGGACACGCAATCTGTCCAATGTCAAAACTCATATCCTCAGTCCTGTCACTCACCCTGTAAGCACTCACACTAACTTTCAGAGCGTCTCAATGAACTTTAATCTTCTTTTGACATTTAGGAGTATTGCTTGATCTGATATCGGGTTCTGTATATATATTTTTCTGCTTAAATGTGTGAAATTAGTTTTCTAGACAATTATGAATATATATATATATATATATATATATATATATGCATGTGTATATATATATTTAAGAAAAATATGTTATGTTTATATGTTAAATATATTTATATATAATATAAATTATATGAATATAAATATATTTTCAAAATGTATATATTGTATGTGTGTGCATTTGTATATATACATAAAAATACATAAAAAATATACACAATACACACACATATATTATGTAAACAAAAATGTGTGTGTGTGTGTGTGGGGGGGGGCCACATTTAGCTACAATCAGTTTAGAATAACAATTTTATATTTTAAAATGTTTCTTTGAAATGTTTTTATTCTTGCCAATGATGGATTTATTTGATCAAAAATGCAGTAAAAACTGCAGTAAAACTACAGATTAATAAAATGTTGTGAAATATTATAAATATTATTACAGTTTTAAATAACTATTTTCTGTTTTAATACATTTTAAAATGTAATTTATTCTTGTGATGTCAAAGCTGAATATTCAGCAGTCATTCAGTTTTCAGTGTCACATGATTTTCACATCACAGTGTCTCATGTCATATATATGTATACTGTAAAAAAATGATGCATTCTAAACAACACTAGCTCAAAATTCACTACAAATATTGATAACACAATGTCTAATACTTATTGTTAGAGTTGGCTAATCTAAACTTACACTAGAAGGCATTAATGGTCATTAGTTAATAATCTCAAAATGGTTGAATATCGGCTTGGCTGATATATTGGTCCATGCAGTTTACTTTTCAGCTTTCATATCTATTTTACAAAAAGATATTTATGTAAACTCAGATGTCATATCTCAACAGATTAATGTTGATTTTATTCCCTAACATCACATTCTTAATTTGTTCATTCCACTAGTTCATTTCACTTTATTCATTCATTCATTTATTCAGTCAGGAGGTAATAAAGCAGCTTCCATCTTAAGTGCAGGAAGAGCTATCATTTCTTAAAAGCCTATCAGCGCCACAATAAATAGTAAACAGTAACTGTTTCAGAGAGAGGAACAGCTTGCTCATAGCTTAGAGGCTCCCTGATGTTTTAACCTGGGAAAAACGTGACTCACGTTTCTGTGCGTTCCTCCCTCCAGCCCCACTAAAACCTGATTCTCTCATCACAAACTACTGCTTATGTACTTAAAGGTGTTTGCTAAGGCAATTGTCATTGTTATTATCGCTTATACCTAAGGTTAGGAATTTCATCAAACATAAGAAGCATTAAACCTTA